>JANHFX010015490.1:0-81971 GCA_027560015.1 Chloroceryle amazona
TGCAGACCAAGGCCACTGCTGGACCTTGTGCCCCACGCTGGGGGTGCAGAAAGTGAAAGGCGGCACCTGCAGGGAGGGGGGGACAGGGCAGGTGACCCCAAACTGACCAGCGAGGGATTCCAGCCCCTACACATCCTATTCAGTACAAAGCTGAGGGATCAGGAAGGTCAAGCTCTTGGCTCAACTCTTCCACCACAGGGGGTTGGGGTCCATACTGGTTTTGTATAGATTTATATGTATTCTATTTTTATTATTATTATTCCCATCCAAGCTGTTCTAGTTCCCTTTTCTACTGGCTGAGTCTCTCTCCCTTACTCCCTTTCCCTTCCCCTTTGGGAAGGGAGGGGGGTTCACAGAGACTGTCAGTTATAGGTCTATCAGGCTCTCCTGACCCTAACCCTTGTCAGGATGGCTGTTACGCTTTGTCCTAAAAACAAATACCAATCCAGTGTTATCTGTAGCTTTCATTTCCATAAGGAACCCCAGACTGGTAATAACTTTGAAAACACCACTTTTATAATACAAAATGAAATCAGAAATATCTCAGCCTGCTGGTGCACTCCTACAGGGAAAAGTCCCCGACATTTTCAAGTATAATAAATGTTGCTTTTATATTCTTAGGCTGTTCTTAATAAACAGCTTTTGTCTAGACAGGCATTATTATAAGTAATTGGTTTGGCAAATTACAGTGTATGACTTGTTTCATACCCGTAAAATCCTTTATGGGAATAGCTCATTATTTGGATCAAATATTCCAGAATTGTGTATGAATTTATTTTTTGTTTGCTTTGTGGTTTGTCTGTTATCTTTTCCCTTCTTTGTCCATCTTTTCCATCCTTCTTTTCCAGTTTACTTCAAAATGTAATTGTAATGGGCTTCTCCAGTATGTGGTTAAGATGTCCAGAAATACATCCCTTAATCTTTGGCAAATAAATACCTTTTGAAACCACACATCTAGCACCACATCGTGTCTCCCAATATATTTCAGCTGTTTAAAATTACAGATAGAACTAAAATAATTATTTTCTATAAGCAACAAGTCTAATACATTTGACAGGCTAACAAGAAAAACAATTTTATACACGAGCATTTTATAGAAACACATTGTAGCTTATTCCTGACTTCTAATTTGTGAGTCAGCCAAGCATGTCACCACGTGTGTGAAGTAAAACATGCCCAGCAGTTTGGGGATTTAGAAATTGCAGTTTATTTTTTTGTGAATGCCTTGTGACTTTTTGACCTTTATTGCAACTATGGTGTTTCTGTGACAGTGAGCATTCATTTTATTGAAGAGACCTGTCATCTAGTGGCGAGATGTGCTCAGGAACGTGGCCTGCAGAGATCGTCGGGGTGGTTTTGTTCTACTCTGAGAAGGATGGGTTTGCTGTGGGTAGGGCCCATGGCCTTTAACCCCTCTGGTTAGAGGTGAGAGGGCTGGCAGTGGTAGGGAGGGCTTGTAAAGGTTGGATATCCCCTGGTGGAAATTAGAGGACAAGGTGCCTTGAAGGTGGTGATAAAGGGAAAAGCTCTCAAAGTGCAGGAAGCTGTTCCATCACCTGGAATGAATGATCCATGAGCCAGAACCCTTGGAATGATGTTGCCTGGCTGGAGACTATGTTGATGCAGTGCAGGATCCCATTAACCAAGGCTGTAATTGGATTTGGGATGTGCATCTGCTGCAAGCACACACAGTTTCTACTGGGTGATGCATCACAGTCTCCGTTCTTAGCTCCATCCTGCTCCGAGCAGAAAGATTTGGAGTGTCTGGGATTCATCTGGTGCTTCCATCACAGTTAACAGTGTCGCTTCAGAGAATGGACTCGAACGAAGGAGAAGTTTTGTGGAGGTGTTTTTTGCTTAGTCCTTGGTATAGTTTGGTTTAGTGCTCTGCTGAGATGTTTGTTACCATTCCTGTTTGTTGTGGTTTCCCTGCAGGGTGGTATCAGAGCGGAGTTTAGGAAGCTCTTTGTGAAACCTGTGTTCAGTGGCCATGCCCTGAGAATGACGCACCGTCTGACTAAACTGAATGAGCCCAGCAAGACAGGAATGGCCTTACCAAGGCCAAAGTGCTTCTTTGACTTCAGGCCTTTGCTTCAAGGTTCATGTGCTTATATGGGTCAGGCCACTAAGTCACCTTTCATCCCATTAAAGGGAAGGGCTCAGAGGATCAAAAGTAAGCCTGTTAAATGAAGCCTGGCAAAAGCGAACCCAGAGGTAGAAGTGTTTAGCTTTGACACAACATCTAAACTTTCTGGCTGAGGCCGTCTTAACTTGGAAGCAAAAATCAAGCCTTTTGGTTCACAGACTTAAATAAGCAATGCCCCAAATCCATGGAGAGAGGCCTGAGAATTCCTTGGAATGCAGTATTTCTGAAATGGAGAAGAACCTGGGTTGAAGTGCCCCTTGTATTTGCAAGGGATTTAATGCCACGCTGACAGGCTTTTTAGAAAAGCCAGGGAATGTAATGTTCTGTGAAGAAATCAGTACCTTAAATATAGTCTTTGGCATCGTGGAATTAGGAGATTGATGAGGACTCTGGCAATCTATCAGGGTCTTTATTTATCTTCTCTTCTATGATGAAGTGTTATTTAAAAGACTTGAATCTTAACTCACCAGGCACCGTCAGGCAGAAATAAACGTGCAGGTTTGTTAAACTAGAAACTACCTTAATGTCCTGTAGTTTATTTTGCTTATTCTTCTTCGGCCTGATGTGCAAATAACTTGGATTCTCAAGTGGTGGGGTGATGTCTTAGCCAGCATCAAAACGAGAAGATGTTTTTCAAAGGCCTTCATAATTGTGACTTTAATACATAAAAAGAATGTCTTGCTCTACATGCCCAAGGCAGATGGCCAGTGCTGGGTTGCAGATGAACTTGAAGAAGTGATCAGCAGTTCCTGAGGAAGAGGAAAGATTGTTTGCACTTGGGATGACCTGAAATCCATTGCGTTAACATGCAACGCTTCATTTGGTGTCGTAAAAAAGACCAGTCCCTCCCCCCTAGAATATATCTGTGGAATCAGTTCCAGCATGTTCCTTTCTCTTGTGCTTTGGTTTATGGCCTTTTGAGAAAAGATCTAAACTGGAGTCCTTTCCACCACCAAATTTCCAAGGAGGAGTAGAAAAAAGCCTCTAGCAGCTGGTAGAAAGGTTTGTGTGTTATTGTAGAACGTAGATGCTTAAGAGGCTGGCACTGGTGATTGGAAGTCTAGTATGCTAATCCTTTTGTTAATGCTTTCATCAGGATTAGCGAATGGAGTTTATGATTATCAGGTACCAGAAGGAATAAAATTCAGTTTCTTTCACAGAAGAAACTTGCCTGAAGTAGGAAATGGTGTTTCTTATTCTAGCCTTGTTTCCTCGGGTGAAAAAAAAATAGAACAACAGCAGCTAAACAGGCACCCTCCCAAAAACATTGTAGATCTTCAAATAGGAATAAGAAGCATTGACGTCCTTTCCAGAGTTAGTAGACTTGATACTGGATTAAGGCATGAAGTGGATTCAAGACCTGAAGAAAGCAAATATCAGCCTGGGGTCCATCACACAAGGTACTCCCACGAGGAAGAGGAACATAATGATTGTATTGCACACGCCTGAGGGATGATCTTGTCTTACACACCGTGTACAGTTCTCATTATGTTCCAGGAAGGTGAGTTCAGGGTACAGCAGAGGGGCTGTAAGGATGCCCAGGAAGCAGAGCACCTCGGGGAGGAAACTGGAAAAGCTTTATTTGTTTGGCTTAGTCCAACAAAGACCAAAAATGTATGATTTCTCTTAAGTCAGTCAGTCTGAAGTTAATACAGATTGAAAACTGTCTTTTCCCTCCCTGTTGGGTTGTGTTGATATGGGAAAACTCACTTTACAGGCTTTTATTTTTAACAATGACCCCATTTCAATACTGAATTGGAATTTTCATGGTGTCAGCTGTACCCCTTAGTGAGAACTGGGGAGGCAGTGGGGGGACATAGCAGGAATGTTAGCTAAAAGCTGCTCAACAGTTTGATGTCCATTTGAAATAGGTTAGCCACTATTATTGCCGCCATTATTCGCAAATACTTGGAGTTGCACTGGTGACTTAAAGATGCTTAGGTGGTAGGCTGGTGGAGCAGGGTGGCCTTGTGTTAGCAGCCCTATAATTAGCATTCTGATAACAATTAGATGTCATCTGCAGAGATGACTTCATGTTAAAAGTATTAAAAAGCCATAGTGCAAGCAATCTGTCCATCTTGCTTTTTAGGAAGGGTAAGGTTTCCTTAATGTTTCTGTGCCATTGGGGCATGAATGTTTCTATATGAGCACATTATTATGCATTATTTCAACACTTCTTTGGACACATGAAACGTATAATTTCCTGATAATTAATTTGTGTGGGTGTTGTTCCCAGCTGGATGTGTCATCTACCTCTGGAAGCCTGGATAACATGCTCAGCTGTAGTGTAGTAGAATACTCAGTAATCAAGTGTATGAGCTATGCCAAACAGTGGCGTGGTGGACAAGAAAGGAGGCTTTTTATTTCATTTTTTACCCGAAGAGAGTGTGATGTATTTGAAGAGGGATTACTGCTACTCACCAATCTGTAGTCTGAAGCGTTGATCGGTGGTGGTATGTACTCTTGTTATCGTAATTTGAACAGTAGTCTATAGCCTCAGAAGAGCTTACTATGGAATGATCTACAGTGCTCAAGATTTCCTTGAGGCTTTCCAAAGACTATCAGATGTTGTGACCTTCAGAAAAGTGCTGGGACGTTTGAGCTTCAGCAAAGAGGAAGTGTGATAGAGTCAGTCTTGAAAGTAGCTCTTCTGGCAATGAAGAAGTAGATCCTCCCCTTCTCAACATCCCTGGGACGTATTGGGCTCATTTCAATTTCTGTTTGAACACAAAAGAACTGATGTTGAGCTTCAAAAAGATACTTCAGAGTTTTTTCAGGTTATAAGTGGGTAACACTGTTAGAGCTGACAAACCTTTGAGTTTCCCTGGTGAATTGTTGATTTGGACTTTGACATGAGAGCCTTGGCTGTTGGGGAAAGAACAAAACCTTCATCTGAACTGACAGCTGTCCAGAAATCCCTGATTCCTGACTGCTGGGCTTGTGCCCCTGTGCATCTCGCGCTTCAGTCCTCTTGCGTGTATCGAGTCCATCTGTGCAGCACGTGGGAGGTAGGGCTGATGCAACCAGATGTGTTGGACTGGCTGTGGAAGTGGGGCAGGGACCTCAAACCCACCTTTGCCTGCAGCTCAACAAACAAGCAAAGTCCTAGGTGATACTTTGACCACTGTACAAACAGCTCCTTTGCATTTTCTGAGAGCAGATTTAAGAGCTTTTTCTTCCAAGTAGCGCTGTCTTCTAGCAAACGCTTTCTTCTAGCGTGTCTAACCCTGACTAAATACGGCAAAGGTAGCATCCCCTCTTGATGCCACACCTCCTGTAGGACATCTGGAAAAGAAGCCCGCCAGCTATCAGGTCCCCAGTTTGAAGCAGAGAATAACATCATTAGACCAGATGGCTTGCAAATGTAATCCTGCTATTTTAGATAATGCCTTCTCGCTCGGAAGCGAGCGCGGTGCTGTCTTCTGAGAAACATCTCGTTAATGGTTGCGAGCCTCTCTTTGCAAATCAAAGCTGATTTTTTTTTTCTTGGGAAAGTCAATTTGCTTAAAGCTAGTCATTCTGACATCTTAAAAGTACAGGATAAAATAAAACCCTAAGTTTATAAAACTCACCCCCACCCCCCCCGCCCCTTATAATAGTCAAGCTCTGGTGGGTATCGGAGAGTTCCGAGTGAGTCAAGTGGCAGCAGTGGAAAATCGGGAAGCGAGGGAATTGAAGGCTGTGTTTTGTAGCAGAATTATTAGGTAGTCTGAAATAAGAGTTGTGCAACTTGTCATTTAGGCAACAGATCACTCTGTAGCAAATACAAATTTGTCTTTCTCTGGGAACAGCTAATTAAGGACAGCCTGGGAGTTTCTTATGAGTTTCTGTGGAATTGTATTCCACAAAAGATGGGTTTGTGAGGACATTGCACACACACATGGGTTCATTAATCTTATGTATTGTCTGGGTGGGTTTTTTGTTATTTATTTTTCATAAACTTTATAATTTGGGAGAGGTATATAAGCATTTCTAATGTTTTGCATGTGCCATAATGGTTTTTTAGTTGCGATGAATTTTAGAGATGACTGTTTAAGTGGATGAAGACTGTTCTACAAAAGCAGCAGCTGAAAGCTCTAACATAAAGTGTTCTTGCTACTTAGAGCCAATGAGATAAATTGCTATAACCTTTTCTTGGTGACAATTTAGAAAACTTCCTCATAAAATCAGATTTCCCCCCCCCTTTTTTTCTCTCCAATAATCTCGTGCAGTTAAAAGTCTTAACACAGGCACAGCAAACACTGGGTTAGGATCCAGGAGTACATGCGGTGGGAGAGATGGTGCTGCTCCTAGCATGTTGGTGCTGCTCCTAGCATGGTAGTCCTGCTGCTTCTGCAGCTGGCAGGCTGGCAGGTCAGTCGAGCAAGCTGATGGAACAGAATACCAAACCACTGAAGAAGAAGAGAGAGCCTGGGAAGACCAAACGTGTTTTGTTGACTTGTGTACAGAACCAAGCCCGTGATCGTGCAGTTAATTTGGAGGAGGAGAGTGGGAGTGCTGCTCTGCAGCCTGAGGTTGCGTTGGATTTTGTGTAACACAAAACTGTGCCCTGAGATTCACTTGCTTATGTTATGGTTTAGCTGTTTTGAGAGAGAAGGATGATAAGTAGCTGTGGTGTTGAGGGAAATGTGAGTAAAGTCAGTCCAGGAGGACAGGACTTTGATATGAGATGTATGCAAGCTGGAGAGGTGGCTACATCTGCAGCACCGGGTTCCAGATGGCTGCTGATTGTCGGGCTTTGCTGTCCATCTTCTCCCACCTCTGTGAAGTGGGGCCCTGCTTTTTCAGGCACTTGGAAGTCTACTGGTTCGTTAGTGCTGGGTGAGAGGTAGATATTGTTTTAAGAGTAGCTTTAGGACTTTTTTTAGCAACAGTTAGCGATAGCAGTTGTAACTTCAGCTTGGGGGACTGCCAGTTGGCAGAGGGATGCTGGGATCTCTCAAGAAAGGCAGGCTTGAGTCAGGGCTGTGGAGGAGATGTGGGCTGCAGAGGTCAGGCTGGCAGGGGAGCAGCAAACACATCCCGTCCAATAACGCAGCGTGTGGGAAGGAGTTACAGAAAAGTGTGAAAGCTGATTTGAAGAATGAACCTTCTTATTCCTTGAATTTTGAATTCTTTTGTGCCACCCGAGGCCTCCCGAAATAGTTAAATCTTGATGTTAGAAGTGCAGCAGCTGTCACGTATCTACTGTAGCTCTAAGGGACCAGGTATGGTTTTAGCTGGAGGTCTTTTGAAGTAAGGCCCCTGATGCACCTATTACTGTTACTAAAACTCAGTGCTAGAGCCAGGTTAAATGGTTACTCTTCATTCTCTAACCTGACTGCGATCTGTGCAATGCTAAGACAGAATAAACCTTTACAGAAATGACAAAGGGCAGGGGGGGAGCAAAAGGAACATTTTGGCACAGGATTTGGTACTGGATGGAATAAAAACTTAGATAAAACAGAAATGAATGAACCCTTAAGCCCAAATTATAGTTGCCTACCTGGCAGAGGAAGGGTACTCACGAGAGCTGTACTCGTGACTGATGCTGAAGAGAGAAGGCCGTGGGATCCTTGGCTGGGTGCCTCTGTTTCCTACCCTGGCAAAGTTGCTACCCAGTAAGTTTATCACTTATCAGTGTGTGGGATGAGCTGGAGAAACAGAGGATGTTCCCATCATCAGGAAATCATCGCAACCTATTGTGCCGACTTGGCGTGACATTATCAAAGAGAGAGGGAAAGAGAGAAAAAAGCCATTCATTGAGCACATTTGTTTTCAAGCAGTGCAGAAAGAGGAGCTGTCTTCAGTTTTAAGTGTGTTGATTGAAAAATATATTCACACCAGCACGTAGTGACTAATACTCCATACAGTCATGTTCCTGCTTGTCACTTTCTGATGTGGTTTTTGTGCAGCTGCAGGAAGGAGTTCATTTAACCCCAGCCAGGCACCTGACAATGGGAAGGGAAAGGCTGCTTGTTGCTCGGAGCACTCTCCTAGCAAGTGAACTTTCTGGAATAAGGATTGCATCTTAATTGCTGGGTTTTTTTTTCGGTGGCAGCCATAGGGGATGGGAGCTGGCAGCAGATCGCAAGGGCTGGAGGACATGGGACAAATGGATGTCTAGCTGAGCTCTTGAAGGCTGTTGCTGGGTGGGGAGGAAACAAAACATCTTCTTGCCTTACTGGCATTTTAAGGAGGGAGTGGAGAAGCTGGGAATGACAGAGCATCCTCTTACAAGATGTATTTGTTTTGTTATGAATGTCAGCAGTGCCTCTCTAGAAATTTGATTCTGAGTTTAATGAACTTCTGTTTGCGCGTTCTTCAACCAGGGCAAATATATCTAGCTGCAATTTTCAGTCTCAGTCACTGAACTAATGAGATGTGACCTCTGTTTCGGAGAGCTCAGGACGCTTACGTGTCCATGACAGAGGTGCTATAAAACCATGCCAGGTAAGAGGTAGGGCACTGGCTTGTTTTCAGTGTGGTCTCTTGAAGAGAGTTGGACAGTGTCCAGTGCTGACCTCAGTCTTTTTGTGGGCTAAATTAATGTCTTTATTCTGCTTGGCAGTGTGGGCCAAGAAGAATTTTAAAATGAATGCAAGAATTTGTGGTGTGCAAGATGTCTGAGAGTACCCTCGGTTGTTTTTGTGTTTCACCAGTGTGGTGTTACAAATGGGGCTGTGTAATGCAGAGGAGAGTCTGTGAGCCCTCGCTGGGTGACAGTGTGAAGAGTGTCGCAGGAGGGGCTGTGCTGGGGCCCTTTTCAGTGGGGGAATATCCATCTTGCACTGTTGGTGGAAGTAATTATGAGTCTCTTTTCATTTGAAGAAAGCAGAACCCAGCAGATGTCATTTCATGCTTAAAATGTGAAGCTGAGGCATAAAGTAGTGTCCTGATGCTACTGATTTACACAGGAGTCATGAGCTTTGAAATAGGAACACAAGTTCTGAACGTCACTGGCTGTACAAAAACGTACATCATGCTGGAAGGTGAGTTTTAGGCTTTTCCATTTTTATGATAATACACTCCTAAAAGAAAAACTGAACTCTTAACATTCTTTTTGATGTAGGAAGGGGGGAAAAAAAAAATCCTCTTCTACTCTGGGCAAGTCCAGGCTCAAGTGTGCTCCTTTGAAAGGAGAAAATATTTTTGGAAAGAAATAAAAAGTGCACTGGGAGTTCTCACCCTTTCACTGCAGACATGTCCTTTTTTTTCCTCAAGATCAAGCTGGACATATCCTCTTGCTTTGGTGAGAATTAGGACCCTAGCCTCATGTGCTGGGCTTTGTCCTTTGCTTTTGTTCTGTGTTGCTTCTTAACGGGCTTTGGGTGCAGTATTTTGACTCCCATGACTCTTCTGTACCTGTAAGCTGGGGATGGTGACAGCTTGCTCAGCAGTGATGCTTGGAGGAGAAATTGGTGGCTGTAAAGACCCAATGGTGAAGTCACTAAGGGGCTGGTGACAACGTGGCTCTGCATCTCTCACGGCCTGTGGGTATGGGGTGGTGACCTGCTGCTGGGGAGCTGCCCACAGCTCTGGTGGCCTGGAGTAGTAGGAAGCTTGAAGCAAGCAGGGCAGAAACAGTGGCTCAAGTAAACACTTGCAAATGGTAGTAGGGTGGTGGAAGGGCTGCTGGCTCCAAGGCATCTTGCTGGGCTTTCCAGAGAGCTGCTCAGCCAGGGATAGGCAAGAAAGCTGAGACCTGGGTGTTTTCCCAGGGCAGGGCCTTGTGCTGGGGAGGTGGGAGTTGATGGGAGCCGATCAGAGAAGGTAAATTCACTCGCCTGATCCTGGAGGGTGCCTTAAAAAGCTTGGATTGCCTTGGCTGTTGGGAAGGGAGTAGACTCCTTGCCTAAGCTACCCTTCTTCAGGTGCTTTTTATTGCTAGTGTATGGAATGCAATAGATGGGAGATCAGCAGATTCCTGTGCATGTTTCCCATTCGCTGCAGATTCCTAAAGGACATTTTTAGGCTCTGTGGTGGAGAAATAGGGCTGACCCTCTGAGTCCTGCAACAAAAGGCCCCATCTGAGCGCCAAAGAAGCAGGACTGCATGCCAGGAGAGTAAAAGTACAAGGTCTGGAACTGAAGGAACTCACTGGGAGGGAGAGGAATCAGGAAGGATGTGTTTTTTTAAGCCCACCTCAAGGAAAACTGCAGAGAGGCATTGGTACTTACATACAGGAGTTAACACATAGCTGCTTTTTTTTTTTAAAAAAAAATACTATTTTTCATTTTCCTAGTTAAAAAGACCAGGCTCAGTCTGAGTAAAAATTGACCTTTCTTCAGAATGACTCAACTTCAGTCCTCCGTGTGGTGGTGTTGCTGGCTGTGCAGCTGCTCCGGCGTCCCGCAGCTGACAGGCTGGAATGCTAGGTATAGGGAAACCATAGGAAACCATCACTTCCACCCTTTTTCTTTTCTGTTCTTTTTTTTTTTAAGAGCCATTGTGAATGTGTCCAAAAGTAGCAAAGAGCTTGGAAGGCCACTCTGCATTTTTTTTCTTCCTTTATCAGGTCAGCTCAGCCCGTGTTCCCCCTCCAGTAAGTGGACATTACTATACCAGTATTACAAAAGGAGCCATCAGCAGACGGAAATTATCGGAATGGAGGGAGCTTTGGGGTTGGTTGTTTCAGAGCTTGGTAGGTGGGAAGTTTTGCCTCTTTCGCAGCCCTGTGAGGCCACATGGAGAACCTGCCTGTGGAAGAGAACTTCATCACCAGAGGAGGTTTCTGTCTGAGTCCCCTTGCTGCTCAGTTTAATGAGGCATGCTGGCTTTTGGCAGGTTTCCAACTGGCTGCCACTCCAGGCCACTGTCTCTCATTAGGTAGGATGTTTTTAGGTGCTGGATTGAATTTAATTCCATCATGTGCAGACCTGGCGGGGGTCTGCTTTTTGCACCCCCCAATTTACAGAGCTAGCACCAGGCTACTAAATTATTAAGATGGGATTTTAATGGAAACCCTTGTGTGGGCTGAAATTGTTTCCACTCTATTTGGAGTTTCCTGCTCTGATGTTTTTTATTTTGTCCCATGCATGGAAGCATGGAGGGAGAAATTCACAGGAAAACACAGAGGCAAAGAGGAAGAATTCAGCCTGCGAGCACTAGAAAATACAGATGAAATAAAAGGTTAATTGGTACTGAATCCAGCTCTGATGGAGGTGATAGTGGAAAAAAAAATGCTTCCTAATTCTCGTGACATTTCAGCGGAAACCTGTGTGTTTGTTTTCAGTGCTGTTTGTAGCATAGGCTTCTCAGTAATATTTTCTTGCCCAACTGTTTTTGTCTTGAGCTCTTCCCCAGGGCCTGAAAGGGATGTTTGTCAGCAAACACAGCTCCTCCAGTGTCAAACCCTGCTGCTGCTAATGGGACAGCAGTCCTGTGTCTGGTGGGACTTCCCTCCTGGCTGGGGGATGCCCCTTCCCGCTTTGCACCATTTCCACCTGATCCTCCCCTTGCTTCAGTCTCTCCTCTACAGGTACAGTGGCTGCCCTCCACCCATGGGTTGACTCTGTCACACAGGGATCTTGTGCTTCCTGGTAGACCAGGGCTTCTCAGCACCGATTCCCTGCGGCTGCTTCACCGCGAGCGGTGCTCTGCAGGTTATTAGGTGGGAGAGGTTCAGCAAAACAGTGCTACGAGCTGGCAGGGGGATAAACCGGTCAGCGTGTGGCTGCTCTTGCCCTTCGTTTGACAGCCACTGCAGGCATGCGCCGAGTCCCAGGCAGGATGCGTGCTCACCGCTCAGACGTGCCAGTTTGTAGAGCTGGTGCACTGGAATAACTGGGGTTGTTGAGCACAGCTACATCAAGTCAAAGCAACTGAGCTTCAGGTGCGCGTTTGAGCGCTTGGTGCAGACCTGAGTGTATGTATGTGGACATCTTGCAGCACGTCAGTCAGCGTAAACCATACGACTCGGCTTGTGTGTGTGTGGTACAGCTACTGGCTGAATCCCATCTGGAGTTTGCAGGTCTGGCTGAAGAGAAAGTTGGGCTGTGAATTATGAAGGGTACCTTCGTCACTCAGTGGCAGGAACAGCACTGCAATTCCTGTCATTGTCATCATGCTCGGGCTGTGTTTGGGTACTTACCGTGTTTAATTGCACAGCTGATTTACTTAATGTATCTCCTGGGGTTACTCATAACACTTTTATTTTTAGGATTCAGGGAAATTAGGGACACTAGCAATCCACTGGAGTTCTCTCTCAAGGCAGGTCGTTTCCAGGCAACGGTGGTAATAGCCCTGGGTTCGTGGCAGAGTACCTGGGTAAGCTGATGGAATCAGCACTGGCTGGTACAGTAAGAGCTTAATGCTTGTGAATGAATGATCTCCACTGAAAATCTCCTGCAGGTGTAGGCAGAGGCCAGTCATTCCTTGAGTTTGGGTGACTTAGAGGATCTGCATATTGTTTATTGGGAAATCCCTAGCAGTGCTGGTTGGCTTTCAACCCTGGAAATAAAGAATTTTCTGATCAGATACTGAGTGTTTGGGTGTAGAACTGAAGTGGTCATATGTCCTCCCTGGTATGCAGCTATGAATCATCCCATTTCAGGACAAAGTGGTCATATACATACAGAGGACCTCCTTTGTACTTGACTGTTGTCTCTGGTGGCCTTCTAAGGTGCTTTACGGTTGCTTTTAGGAAGGGCAGTGTGCTGAAAGGCTCGTGGTAACAGCTGGCCTAATGTGCCTCGCTCTGCTTGTCGTTTTTAAACAGATGGACCTCTCTGTGGAAACTCTTTATAGCTTCATGCAGGAGCGCCAGAAGAAGTATGCCAAGTATGCAGAGCAGATCCAGAAGGTCAACGAGATGTCTGCCATCTTCCGCCGTATACAGATGGGCATTGACCAGACGATCCCTCTGATGGAGCGGCTGAACAGCATGCTGCCGGAGAGCGAGAGGCTGGAGCCCTTCAGCATGAAACCTGACCGGGAGCTCAAGTCTTAGCAGATCCATCAGGCTCCCCCTCCTCACCTTCTTCGCTCCAGTCTTCAGCACAGATGCGCTTCCAACGGGCCGGGCTGGCAGATGTCTCAAGTGGATGTCAGTGCTGCCTGACTCTCTGCCAGGGCACCGGAGGAAGAGCAGCGCCAGCTGCCAGAACTGCATAGCCAGGAATCCAGGAGCTCCCTGGTCCCGTTGTCTGAAGATGATGATTTACCATTCTTTCATCTCCTTCCTCTTGCCCTCTCGTCTCCTGTGCCACTACCACCGCCTGTGCTGAGACATTTGTTTGTTGCTGTGACTAGACTGGAGCTTACAGAGGAGTTTTCTTTCATGTGAATTTATTTTTTTTTTTATTACTAGAAAAATTCAAAGGGATACAGGGTGTGACAAACCCTCCAACATATTTTTTGTGTCACAGGGGTTTAGAAGATTTAGATGGCTGGCAGATATGTCCGAGATCCCCTGGCCTGGAAAATATGTGTGTTTTATAGGTGAAGGCACAGGAGCCAGGAACTGGCTTCTTAAAATCTGCCTATTATCATAATTAACAGGGCTTGCATGGCAGGGTCCTCCTTGAGGCTCCTGGTTTTATGGGCTCACTAATTTATGAGCCTGTAAAGGAATAACTGTTCCAGATACGTACACCTGTTAATGTTAAGCACGCCTTGGTGTTCTGCTCCCCCTTGCCCTGGCAGTGTCCCTGTGCCCCAGCTGGCGGCATTTCGTGTCCCTCATCTCATGTGGTGATTCTGACAGGCACTGGCACGGACCTGCTCACTTAGCATCCCAGAGCTGGACATGAGGGGTCTTATTTTTGTTTATTTGTTTGTTTTTTACGGGGAAACTCCAGTTATCTTGGTGCTGTCTTTTCTACCAGAGGGATGCAGTTGTTTCTTTACCTTTAGGTGTATGGATTTGAAGGGGGGAGACAGGAGAAGTCCTTTGGGTCTTTGCCTTGGCTTAGCTGCCGTCATGCCTAGAGCTTGCCTGAGCATAGTGTTGAATGACTGAAACCACATGGCCCTCTGGGACCATGCTCAGCAAACTGCTCCAAGGGCAACAGGATGTCCTTGCCTTCTCCCAGGCCGAGAGCCTTGCTGGAAGGCAGGCAGCGTGGCCACCACGCTGCCCAGGTGCTGGGCTGGCCCACAGGAGACAGGTTGGTTGCCAAGTCTGCCACTGGTCTGCTGGCTGCAGGCGATTTTGCAGCTTTGGTTTCTCCCTGTATAAAATAGAGGGATACTTTACATGCTGCTGTAAAAATATTTACAGGTCTAGAAATACCAGTTAACAGCCTGCGTCGCCGTTGCGTGGCAGCTCATGTCCGCAGCAGAGAGAGCATGAAAACGGGAGCGAGGATACCTCGATTTGCTGGGTCAAGGGTAGGTCTGTGTGTGTTAGCTTGGGCCCAGGATGCTCTTGCTGACGGGGAGGCTGCAGTGCACCCAGTGAACCCCAAAGGTTGTGTTATTTCAGGAGTGTAGTTCCAGTGGTAGGACAGCTCTGAGTCGGCAACAACCCATCTGCCAGCACAGCACAGGGCTAGGTGACTTGCCAAAGGCAACTTGCTTTGGTACCTCTGAGTACTTCAGAGTTACTTCATCAGCAAAAGATTGTCTCTGAGTGTTTGGGAATAAGAGTGCAGTAGGTTTTGATGGTATTAATTACTGTCTGGTGGCAGGATGCAGCAGTTTTCTGGTTGCATTCCAAGGGCCATGTAGCCTAGGGTGGATTTTTGTGCCACAGACTGCAGCCAGCTTCCAATTCTATCTGAACTATAGCAGTGACTGGACCCCAGGGCCCCCTGAACACCATCTGAAAGCAGAGTCCCATAGAAATGAAGCCCTGGAATGAGTGACTGACTGCTTCAGAGAGGGCAAGGAGCTCAGCAGGAGGTGTTCGAGTAAAGGCAGCAGAGTGGGCCTTGTTGCCTGCTGCTTCCAGCCCAGAGCTGTTGCACAGTTGTAGATCCATTGGCATATGCTGTGTGCTGCACGGGACAGAATGTGAGGCTTCCATCCTTGCTTGTGTGTCCTGCGGTACGTTACCCTTGGCTTGTTAAAAGCTTAGGTGAGGCTTAACCAACCCATGAAAACCTGCTTGTCGTGCCCATGCCCATGAGGGTCCTCGTTGTCCCTCACGGACTCATCTCTGCCTCCTGCCATCAGACACCCCAGAATATTCAGCAGCTTTAAATAGCGGCCACAGGCGGTTTTGTCCTCCTCATCCAGATGATGCTGTCTGGAAGTTTAGAATGTGCGACATTCAGCTGTCTGCCAGACCGGATCATGGATATCCCACACCCCGGCATGCTGGAAGCCTATACTGGTGGGAAGATCCTGATACTGGATCTCGAGGCTGGGCTGCAGATGCTTACTCCTGTAAAGCTTCTAGACGTTTGGCCACACGCTATTAAGTATCAGCTCAAAGCATTGCTCCTTGCACTGCTAATGAGGGCAAGTGAGTCATAACCTCTCTGAAGGCTGCAAGAGTGAGGACTGCAAATCAGTTCCTTCCTCATTTGCTATAAAACACCAAGACATTGGGCTGGTAACAGGAGGAAACCCTACCAATGCTGGCCTTTAAGTTTGTGAATGTGCTGCTGGGCCTCCCAGCTAGTGCTTTCTGAGCAGCAAGGGTAAGTTGTGAAAAAGTTGATGGCTTAGCTAGAAAGAAATAAGAGCTGAAAGGTGAGAGCTGACCTCTTCCGAAGCACACGGGTCATCACCTTCGTTCTGCAGGTGATGAAGAGTTGTATGGGGACTGTAAGATGCTGTGCACCCTCCAATTGTTCTCAAATGATGGTTTACAGTTTTATTTAAAGCACTGTCACTGGCTTTATTAACCAAAATTCTTCGGACCTCTCCCTGAGGGGAAGACATTTCCTGCTGTTTGTTGCTTGGCTGCTCCTTGTTTGCTTTGCTCCACGCCGCTGTCAGCTCTGTCATGATGCTCAAGGTGAGACTGTTGCTTTACTTCCCCTTCCTGCTGCTTAGCAGGAGATTTGAGATGTGACTGGAATTACCTTTCTGTTTATGAATTTCATTCTCCAAGCCAAATGCTGTTGGAGAAGGCCTCAGATATCTCTCACAAATGTAATAGCCATTACTTCTACCACAAAGCCAGTTCTATGAATGGAGAGTAATCTGCCACGCTCCACTGAAAACCAGGATTTCTGCCCTTTCCTGCTGTCTGAGGTGGTGTGTAGGTGGGGTATGGGCTAAGCTTCTTGACATGCAGGCTTCTGAAAAGCTGGAGAACAGGACGAGTCTCTAGGTCTGGGGTTCCCCACTGGCCTGAGCTGCTCTGGTTCTTTCCGTGACTCTGGTGTTGCCACCCTCCCTGGTGCTGTTTCATCCTGCCCTGGTCAGTGTGCTGCACACACAGAAGAGGTTTGCTTTGGTGTTTCTCTTGTTTTTGTAATTTAATGCATCGACAAGGTGCTAAAGTGCCAACCTATCTGCAGGGCAACTGCTGTGAAGATCTGGCGTAGGGGACACAAAAGAGTTTGGGGGTTGATGTTTTGTTTTGCTTTGTTTTTTTTTAAATATATGTATTTTAAATTAAATATATTTAAATATATTTAAATATTTAAAGTGTATTTTCCCCTCCTCTAAGCTTTTACACAGAAAGCGTAGAGAGAGAGGTTTTCACAGGCCGAGTCTTTGCATGAACCAGCCTCTCTCAGACCTGTGCTGGTGGTTTCCTGAGGTACTGTTGTAAGGTCCCCCCGGTTCCTGAGCTGCTGCAGTGTATTTTGATTACCAGCCTTGAGGTTTACCGCGTTACCAACACTCCCTGGTGTACAGGTGGTCATCCTGTTGTCAGACTGGCTCTGCTTTCAGCTCCCCACATGCTACGTGTTCCATAGCTCCAGCATTAAAAACGTTTGGTATCACTCTTTTCCAAGTGTGGTGTTTCTCTGTTTGCCATTCTTCTTATTTACAGCACACCCCTTCTCGCTGCCCTGTCTGTGGGCGGTCACCTCTCAGCTCTACTCTTTTGTACCCAGACCCCACCTTTGTGCTGTGGCCATGGCTGATTTCAGCTGCTCTGGGGCTGCCTCTGCCCCAGGACTGTAGGGAAACGTGTCTCCTGGATTGAAAATAAATGTTGGGCTTTTTGGATACTGTCCCAGTGCAGGCTGGCAGTGATACCCAGTTTAACTAATGTGTGCAGTGATGCTTGTGGCCCACCAGCGGTGGGGTGGCACTGTAGTTCAGCTGTCTGGCTGCCATTTCTGTGCTGGTAGCCTCTTGGAGATAAAGAGGAGGGTCTGGGATTGACGGACTCAGGAAGTGTCCCAAAGCCCTTGTGGTGTGAGACACTCGCTGCCTCTTTTACCTGCACTGTCTGCGCAAGTAGGACCACCCCCTGGTCCCCAAAGCCAGGGCAGGCTTGAGGTGGTGAGGAGTGTGCTCAGCACACCTACAGCATCCCCGCTCTCCCCTGTGGAGCATTCAAAGGGCAATCCTTATGTCAGCTGCCTAAAATAACCCTTTTGGTCTCTTGAAAGCTTTCTGTTTTAACAGATGGCGAGTGAGCACTGGCCTCCTGGGGAAGCTGTGAAGGTAGTGAAATACACTGGCCTGCTGGGGGGCAGTAACACAACCAAACTAAATGAAAATGGCTGTAGATTTTGTCCAAATGCGACTCCTAGTGAGGTATGTGAAAGCTCCTTTATGTAGAGGTGGTTATGAGAGAACTTCCCAGTGCAACCTGCAACTGTATCCTAGCAACAGGGCCCTCCTGCCCCCAGTTTTGGGGAGCCGATGGTGGACAGGCATCAGCAACCCTGTAATCTGCAAAGCACTGCGTGCACTCCCTCCCAAGGGAGGTGCCTTCAGCATCTCCTGGGAACCTGGTGATCTTCAGGAAGCTCAGCTTTGAGAACAGCCAGAGATGGAGCTGTACCCTGCAGGAAATCGGATTATAAACTCAAGAAAAATCAGTGGTTTAGAGGAGAGTAAGTGCGTGTACCCACAGGAGAATGCTGTTCTCCTGGCACTGGGAAAGCAGAGCAGTGATGGACTTTCACCTACTGCACAGGGAGCACTGAACAAATGTAAAAGTGGGATTTTTTTCTGGTTGGTTTATTGTTTTTGTTGTTGTTTATTTTAAGGTGATAGGATTCCCCAGCCTCATCCCACTTTGGCTTTTTACAGCAGTGGAACTTGGTGAGGACCCTTCTAAACATCCACACCTCAAAGTGAGCAGTCTCCTCCAGCAGCACAGGGCCCTTTTTAGGGGTCTGCTTTACAGCAGTTTAGAACCTAGGAAGTCAGCCCCTTCCAGAGGGCAGGGTAGCACAGGCTAGAAATAGCTCCCTTTCCTTTCCTCTGTAGAGTGCCTCTCATTCCCACAGGACAGCCAAAGTTTTTGCTGCAGAAACACTTCAGTTGGCCCCCAGGGCCAAGAATTTCTCTCTCAAAGGGCTAAGCCAGTTGCCAGGCTAGGACAGTGCATTATGAAGACTCTTCTACCTGAATTCCCAGTTGGGGGGTTGTGTGTATTCTGGTGGTATTGGAGGATAATGCTACACTGTCTAAAAGACCAAAAATAACTCTACTTTTGTTGTTGGTTTTCTTTTCCCTCAAACGTTAAGAACAAAGAGAGGCTTCCTCAGTGTTTAGTCAGAGCAGAGCTAGCTAATTAAAATGTCTACTTAGGGCAGTTTGAATGTTAGGCATTTCAAATTTCAAAAGCTCCAGTAACAGCCTTATTAGGACTTCAGTGCCATCCCGGGTGTCTGAAGCCAACCCTTTCTCACAAAAATCGATGTAAAATTTGTACTGGGAGTCAAAGCATCACGATCAGCCAGCTCATGGAACATACAGTTTACCTAAAGAGCAGCTCATGTAATTACCACATTTTTATTCCCTCCTTTACCCCACGTCCCTCACAAGTAGGGCACCTGATCCATGCTGGGGAGAGGTTTGTCCCATTTTCAGTCCACTTTACTCTAGGAATCCAACTGTGATGGTTACATCAAGAGTTTAGAGACCGCAGAGATGTCTTCCCAGTTACTACCAGTCAATGAGATGAAAATTAAATGCTGATGACCCAGATGAGACCTTTCAGTTGCGTCTCAGGTTTTGACTGGTGATGGAGTTGGATAATCTCTTCAAAAGCTGTCAATGGGCAGAGGCAAGGATGGAGGGGCAATAGGTGGAGCAATTCCTGGAAAGCAGTAAAAGCAGAGGGGTAAAAGTGCATTTGTCACAATGAAACAAAACTGGAGGAAAGAGCAAGTCTGACTGGGGTCAGAAATGGCCTTGGGAATAGGGTGAGGGAAGCTGGAGCAGGCTACTCTCAGAATATGGGCAACTCCACCTATTTCTGTAGGTGAACAAGCTGATGCTGTTTAGGTCTGGTGTTGTGTGTGGTTCTTGTTTCAGCCTGCAGCAGCCACAAGCTTTCCGTGTCAGAGCTGGTACGTTGTGCGTGTAGAAAGGCAGCGCAGGAGCTCAAGCAGGTATGTCACTTGTGCTCGGGCTGATGGTACAGTCTCTTCTAGAGAGGCTAAAGATTCTGCTTTTCCCTTTCTGGGATTATGGCTCAAAATATTTGGGTTTTCTTTTTAAATTATCTTAGTAAAAAAAATCTAAGAAAAGCTTGTTACTGCACTTGAGCTTCAGGATGCTATTACACAAAGCTGCAGGCTTTGCCCTCTAAGGGTATAACCATAGGAGCCAAATTCTGTGGCAGGATTTAATTTTAGTATATATTTATCTATATTTTAGCTACATTTGTAGAAGTTATTCTCTGAAGGAGCAATGAGGAGTATACCCCTCCCTCGAGAACCATTTTGAACCAGCTCTGATTGCTTCTGGATGGGCAAAATCAGTCAAAACAAGTATTTAAACAAATAATTAAATTCTTCTTCAAATAAGTATAGGAAGCAAGAAAAAAAACAAAGAAACATGGGGTTCATTCTAAGTAACTAATACATTTGAAATACTTGCTTCAGAAAGACCAGCACAGCTGCCTCAGGAATGGTTTACTCACCAAACCAGATGCTGGAGGAGGTTAATGCAGAGAAGCACCACTGTTGCTGTTCCAGGGAGCAGAACTGGGGTGAGCAGGACCAGGTAAGAGGCCCGAGTTGTTCTCAGTGCTATAAAATCACCTCTGCTTGCAGCAACTGCTCCAAAGCTACCCAGCCTGTGTCATTCATTAACAAGCACATCCCCAGGGAGGGGTGTGTAGGATAAAGACGAGCCCCCTGCCAGTCCTGGGTGCCGGGGAGCAGATCAGTACTGCAGGCAGGCAATGCACACAGGCTCCTTCCTCAGTCATTCTATATAAACAGGTACCATTTCTGATTTTATTTCATCATAAAATACAGGTAATGCTCATGTCACAACAAGATGAGAAACTTGCATCTTTGTGAAACATTTAAACAGCTCGCCATACACCACAGAACATATTCATACTGAACATATACACATCTCCTGCCTCGCATCCTCCACTTTGCTCTTCACACCTCTGCAGACCCTTTCTAGCATTGTTCAGGTACAGGGTACTTGTTCACATAGGAGACAGGGTACCACCCCGTGCAGGACATGGGGTTAAGGCTTCCTCCTACAGGAACCCGTCCCCTAAAATTAGTGAGCTTACAGCTTTGATTCATTCGGTGACTATAACACTGGAAATCACACGGAGCCAGAAGACCAGATCTTAGTTCCTCAGAAGGCAATTAACCAAACAAAACCCCAACGTACATATTTGAGTGTGTAGAGAAGGGGAGAACACACGCGTTGTGTGTGAAGGAGCACAAAAGACAGGAAGATTCCGTCCCTGCCTCTAGGGATTGATTTGTGTTGACCCCCCCTGAACTGATTTAAATGAAAGATGAGGGATTTTACTGCAGCCTGTCAGAGAGCAGCACTGCTGACCCATTTACGGGTGTATACTCACACAGAGTGTGTCTCTGTGCTGAAAGCCGTTGTAATGCAATTACTTTCACTTGATCCGTGACCAGAGACAACGTTTAAGGAACAGTCAAGACCTGACGTGCTTTCCAGGGTGGGGTCAACCCCTCCCTTGCCCAGTCTACCCCTTCTAGCATCACATACCCATGGCACCAACACAGCCTCTGGGTCCAGTTACTCCCGGTGCTGCCTCGCTGTGCCCATTGCGCTTTTTAGGATCACATTTATCAACGCTGTAGCTTTTTCAGTGTTAGTTTTCAACAGTCTGCTGTAGGAAATTAAAGTCACAACCTAGCCACAAAACAACAAAATCTTCTCCACTTTTCATTATAGTAAAACCTGAGATTTGAGTCACAAACTAGCTACACTTAATGTAAAAAAAAAAAAAAGAGACCAAACAACCCCAGCTGCTGACTTGAATTAGGGCTTCAGTTTGCTGCTGACAATTTTGTTTTAAAGCTGTTGGCCAGTATTTGTTAACACATGGTTCATCATTTTCAGCTGCCTGCACTGAAATGGGACAACACAATACAGTTCGCCCTTACATCCCACCACATACGCGTGTTCCAAGGGGTGCTGGGAAAGGCCAAGACAACGCGTGTGCTGCTTCCATCGGAGCAGGAAGGATGAACCTTTACCCTGTGCCTCTGGGATCACCCCTCACCAACCGTAAACCTCGTGCACATGTAAAGCAGTTTGAGCAGCAGCAGCCAAGGGGCTGCGCGGATGGGGAGCTGGAGGAGAAGGGGTTGGGGTTTGCTGTCAAAAGCAAGGAGGACTGTCCCTAATTTCCTGTGAAACTGCTGCTAGCAGCAGGGATGTGACGCCTCCTCGAGCTGGTGTGTTCCCTGGGATGGTGATGGTGAGGATGCAGTGCCAGCAGCACAGCTGGAAGTGTGCAACCAGATCACGCACCGACACGCTGGGAGACCCCAGACCCTGCACTGGGCCAGAGGACAAGAGCCGGGATCAAGTTCCACACATGTGAGAGGTGAGCAGGCTTCGCATTAAAGTTGTCTGTTCTCAACCCCCCCTTTATTTCACACCACTCTCTGGGATGGAATGCTGCATGTCCCTGTTTTCCTCAGCCAGCCACACTTCTCTTGCTCAGATGAAATCAGCAAAACTAATGAGAAGCTTCTATCTCCAAGTCCCCACAGGGATGGAGAAGTCCCAGCCACCTGAATTGCCCCTACCCCACGCATGACTGGAACCATATATGAAGAGCAGTTCTTTAATGGTACTGCTCAGGTAAGCACAAAAGTCCACCCCAATTCAATTTTAGCTTTAAAAAACCCAAACAACCACCAAACAACCAAAAAAGATTTCAAGAGCCATCTAGCAAGTTGTCAGTCAGCACAAAAAGGCTGTTGCAGTTATCGCACCAGCCACTTCTAGAAGCCAAATCACCTACCCCTCTCCCAGAAGCCACCTTAATATCAAAAATACAAATTCTGCTTATTTTAGGTTTCAAAAGACATGGGGAAGCAGTCCTAAGTATGGTTCTTTAGTCTTGTGCGTAGACAGCTTTAAAAAAAAATAAAACTAACTCAAATGTGGCTAGTCTTTACTTGTTCACATTGCTTATGAACTGGCTACCAACCTCTGGCAGCCATAAAGCCCTAGTTTACGTTTTGTATTTTTGAGGTACGGGTTTTCTTTTTTTTTTTTTTTTCCTCTGAAGCAGCTCTCTAGTGAGTCACCTAAAGCCTAGCCCGTAGAACAATAGTTACACCAGTATTAACATTTGTCTGAGCTGTGCGTTAAGACCAGCCTTGCTGTAACCAGTCCCTCGATCCTTTGGACTCGCTCCCGGTCTCCCTTCTTCCAGGAAAAAGGTCTCCCTCCAGAGGATGGCTCAGTGTCAGGGCTAAGGTGCACTGGTGAAGATGTGGGGCATGAGAAGGGGAGAACTAAACTAGCTTTGATGGGTAGGAGCATGGTTCAGTGGAACAAGAGAAAGGGTTTGATACCAAGAGAGCTTCCTTTTTAAAAACCGCTGAAAGGATGTGCAATCCATTGCATAGAATTGTTTCCTCCATCAGTGAATGACATTTGAAATGTTCTACCCTTCTCCAGGAAAGGGGAGGAGAAAAATCCAGCAGTGCACTTGGTCTCCTTGGGCGGACTCTCACTTGTCATGTTTTTGCCATAGAAATCTGGTCATGGTGTTCACACTGAAGCCTCCCCTTTCTTCCTCTCTCCCCCCCACCCCTTCTGCCCAAAGTTTATCCTTTTCAGATTTGCAGGGACCTCTCAAACACCTGGAGGGGGAAGCAACTCCGCTACAGTCACACAAGCCTGCTGCTCCCTCAAGACACTTCAATGATTTCCATGCTGCCTGAAAAGCTGGACTGACTGCCTACTTTCCCCAGTTCCTCTCTGGATCGGTTGTCTGACATGATGCTCTCCCCGAACTCCATCTGGCAGCTCCTGCGCTTAAACTGCTTTTCAAAAGAGCTCCCCTCATGCCAGCTCCGCCTGGAGTCACCTCGGTCGCCCTGCTTTGCCCTCCTGCGCACGGCACAGGCTTGGTCGCAGCCCGTGGGCAGCTGACTACAGCTGTAGGCGGAGTAAGCGGTGCTGTTCCCGTAGATGGCGGAGGCAGAGTAGAAATGCGAGGACTCTGTTGCAAAATACCAGCTGTTGGTAAGTGATGCGGCCGATGTCTGAGGAGCCAGGATGTCCGAGTGCCAGCCCTTGAGGCCCAGCCCAGCAGCAGACTTTGCCAAATGCTGCTGGCTGGTAGAGAGACCAAATAAGAAGTTCGTTCGGTAGTTGTCTTCCATGCTGCCGCTCCGGTGGAGGGGGTAGAGGAGCGAGCGCTGGGGGGTGGCGCTGCTGCCGGCTCTCCCCACGTGCTGCCGTTTGCTCTGGCTATCCAGCTGCCGGGTGTTCTGGGGTTTCTTGGGGGGGTTCGCTTCCTCTTTGTCAGGACTGGTTTCTGGAGTCTGCTCCGAGACCTCCTCAACGGGGGAGAACTGACACAACTTGCTGCCACCCTCTAAAGCGGTTGCGTGTTTGTAGTATTCCAGGGTGTCTTCGGCAGAGGCAAAGCCCTGAACTGCTGCAGTCATGCAGGTGCTGCTCGCTGAGTAGGAGACAGATTTGATATCCAGAGAAAAGGAGCGCTTCAGCCGGTTGCTGTCTTCCACCTGATCGAGGGAGACGTGCAGTCCATTGATGCCCTGCAGGAGTGGGCCGTCTTCCAGAGGGGACAGGCGCCCACGGGGCATGCTGCCACAGTCCGTCACCTTCTGCTCCACCATCTCGGAGGTAGCGGTGATGCAAAGCTGGTTAGCAGAGAGGCTGCTCTGCCCACCTTCTGGGACCAGCATGTGCTCGCTGCTTTTCTCCAGATGCAGAAGTTTCAGTTTACTGATATGTCCGGGCTGGCCGCTCTGGTTCTTGAGCTTCTTCTCGAAGTCTAACAGCTGGCCCAGAAAGTTGAAGTTGGGAGAAATGGTTGGCCTTTTTTCTTTCACAAATCTGTAAAGAGGGGGCAGACGGTGAAGAATTAATTTAAAGGACCTGCTGCTCAGACTGGCCATAAACCCTAGAGGGTTGTTGGGGATGGTAACAGCCTAATCTGAACTTGTCAGGATGCCTGGACTGAGGTTCAGACTAGAACAGGAAAGATGGATGGAAAAATAAATAAATTAAAATTTTCAAAGGCAGCTCTTAAACAAGATAAGGATGGATGCTCTCAATTCTCCCTGTAGCTTACTTTAAGGTGGCAAAAAAGAGAAAATAAACTGTTCTTTTTTACACCTTTTTATGATGGCCACAACAAGGTCTGAAGGAATCATTTTCCCTTTCCTTTTTACTTCACCAGTGGGATCTCTGCTACCTCAGTTTCTGTCCAGAGTTAACCTGGTTTTAAGTCCTGTAGGAAGGAGCCTGCACTTACGTACTCGGTTGGATATGGAGAGGGTGCAATCCATACTTAAAATATTTTCCTGAACCAGGACTCTAAACATAGGAAAGACTTGAGTAGTAGAAATCATATCATGTACTTCAAAGTTAAATAGTAAAGTGTACTTCCTACCTCATTTGCCACATAACTCCATCGGTACTACGATGAAGCAGATAACAAGGGAATTACCAAGGGAAGAAACAAGAGCTACATCTCGTGCAAACGCACACATAATGTGTTACTGGGAAAATTAAATGTTACTCAGAATAAAAATCTCTCAGGGGATGCACACAGTGCGTGTGCAGGCACGAAAAAGAGGCGTGACTAAAAGGGAAAGGTGCACATGTGTGTGTGCACACACTGGCACAAATGCAGGCAAGCACGTGGGAAATACCAAACAAAACCTGCAATCTTCATTTTTTTCTCCAGTCAAACTGGTTGTTATTGGTTAGTTATTTAAAGCAAGATCCTGCTGGTCAACATGGCAATTTCTGGCCTGTGCTCTGTAGCCTCTCCAAAAACCTCTGTTCCTTCCACTTTCTCATCTCACTCCAAAATACTAGGAAGTCCTAAATGTAAAACTACCTTTTAAAAAATGAAAAGGGTACAGGGAAGTCCAGCAGCTATCCCTTACAAGTTTTAAGGCTGTGCAAACCTAATTTTCAAATGCATGCTTTTCTCGAATTGGAAAATATGCATAACGTTTACTTCTGATGTTTATTTCCCTGGTGTAGCCCATTATACAAAAGAAAATATTAAAACTGTTTATTTCCTCAGATCTTTTGCCTCAAGTAACAGCGTGACCTTTTTATTTTTGCAGTAGTGTCAAAGAAACATTATTCCTAATGACTCTCCTTAAGTATTTTCCTTTCAGGCTTTGCCAACACGAGGTCCCAAACCAAGGAGTGAAAATGTGCTGCAGATGGTTCTCACTAAGACCTATCAAAGGAAACGTATCAAAATCTAATCTCAATTTCACAGTGGTTGTTCAGTATCTATGGTGCAAAGAGAAAGAGGCCTGGGATGATTAATCCTCCACACTCAGTTCACACTTCTGCTAAAGAAAAACTAGAATTTTAATATGGAGATTTCGTGGAGGAATTCAGAAGCAGCACTTTAGAAGTTCCCTGAAGCATCTGCATTTCAGAACTGTTGAGTACGCTACAGCTCTAACCTCCAGACAACCACAGCCTGAGACCAGACAGGCTTTTTAGTGACTCCAGCCTGTACCTTGCACAGTATCCATCCCCATCCGTAACTCCCCCATAGCATCTGTAGCTAAAAACTCAAACCTCTTTGACCCTATGTGTTGAAATTACTGCAAAACACCAAACTGGCAGCAGGTGCTAGGAAGAAACTGGGAAATTTCTAAAGGCAATGGAGATGTTTGTTAAATGAAATACGGAAGCCACGGTAAACTGCAGCCAAGCCACCTGGAATGTAGTGAAGCGTTCACAATCCAAGTGTAGAAAAAAAGTGGGATTTGAAAGGTTAAAAAGGCAGGGAGGGAAAGGGGCCTCTGCAGAAATTCCCTAATGCCACAAAGAGCTGATACTTCAAAATACTTTCTCCCAGAGTTTTTGGTTGACTTTAACAGCAACAAAGAAGCTTTCTTAATTCGTTGACATTTCACCTGCAGGCAGTTCTTTGAGAGCACTACCAAATACCAAACTGCAGTCAACAGAGCCAGCCCAGCATCTGTCACAAGCGTGACTCTAAATATCCTCAGTTCTCTTTCTTTAACCCTGTCCATTCCATCCTCTCTGATTTACAAGATACCGTTCCATGCATGCTGGGCTGGGGAGGGTGTACAGACAGCAAATACACATTTAATGAGTGGTTTAAATTCCATATATTGGCCTACTCAGACCAACATCAGCGTTTGGCAGGTGGGCAGTTAATGTGAGCTGTGTGATAGCTACACAACAGCCTTAACCTGTTGATGGAGGAAACCTGCATTTAAAACAAGAGTGTGCAGAGGCCAGCGGGCTACCAGATAGTTGTACATCTTCATCTCTACAGTGAACTAAACATCTGCCTCTACCCTCGGTCATACGCATAAGAATTGGTACGAAGGGAAATTTTCTCCTTACCTGTAAGCTTCATCTAAGGACATATCCATTCTCTTCATGATATATGCAATAGCGATTGTAGCAGAGCGAGATATTCCAGCTAAACAGTGCACTAACACGCGGCCATTTGATGCTTTTGCTTTTTCTACACAGCAAAGAAATGGGCAAGTGTTAAACTCAGCAGCATTAGACCACGATGAAGAGTTTGCAGAGAAAGCTACATTATTGAAAATTGTTCGTAACTTCCAAAATGAACTGCTAATTGCAGCTCTTGTGGAAGCTTTAAACAAACAACTCACTTTTCTCTAGTGCTGGGTAGCACTGAGTATAGAAAGCTCACGACTACACAGGAAACATACTGCAGTTAGAGCATGCCGTGATTTCATGTGCACAGAAACAACCCTACTCAGATGGCTGGGAAAGGGGATTGCTTGTCATTTTATATGAAGTAAAAAGCAAGCATTCCTGAGGGAACAATCTGGCCAGTTCAGATTTGCCCAGCTCCCTTCTCAAAGCTAAAGGCAGGATCTGTATGTCCAGCGTTCTAATTCGCTCTCTGCAGACGCGGATCAGGCATCTACCAGTCTGCCAG
Organism: Chloroceryle amazona; assembly: GCA_027560015.1. Lineage (NCBI taxonomy): Eukaryota > Metazoa > Chordata > Aves > Coraciiformes > Cerylidae > Chloroceryle > Chloroceryle amazona. Next base: position 27,591 of record JANHFX010015490.1, read on the forward strand.
AGAGCAGAGTTGGGCCTCTCTTCCCCAAGTACTGGAACAGGCAGTGGCAGAATCTCCCTAGGGTATTTTCCTTCTGTGCTTATAAACTGATGGTGGTCATGTAAGCAGATCCTTAGGGTATTTTCATACCACCCAGAGAGCATTCAGGTCTCCTCGAGGCAGACACAGAAAGGAATCCAGAAACTGTTTTAAAGATAGAATTTAAATTTTCTTCTCACCTATAAAATCAACTGATTTATCCAACCAAGGCAAAATTTTCTCACAAAAGCTGTCATTCACAGGCACTCTCAGGAAATGGGATTCTGGAATAAAATCAGGCTTTGGACAAGTATTGCTGGCATTCAGTACATAGCCGATATCGTTCTGCTGCATCAGCTCCTAGGAAGGAGAGAAAGATTAAGCCTAGAGAAGTCAAACGGTACCTTTGGCACATTACAAAGCTAAAAACTGAATTTTAAGGCAACGTGCATAACTCACTCAAAACCCTGACAGAGCGAGCTGAGGAAGAGCTAAAGGCCTTGAATTAAACCATTTTCACACAGCACTAACCACAATTCAATAGTTCTGCTTTGTGGTTTCTAATATAGTTGCTCATATTTCAGTCTTCAGTCATCTTGCAGCTCCGAGATTGTCGCAGGTACAAGCAAAGAGACTCAACGTGTGAGAGTTAACTGGACTGCTAAAATGCGTCGATTTTCACGACTGCGAGTTAAAAACAGAGGCCACTTTTCTGCACCTTGCCACACTCTTTGTATTTAGAGTTGTGCGAAGTAGCATCTGATGCAGTAGGTGCCTTAGTGCCAAAACACATGAAACAAGAACTAGAGGTGACTCCCCAAACCATCCAATCTCCTGAGAAGAAGCATCGTGACATGGAGAAGCAATCAGGTTGGAATGTTCAAACAACTCTCTGGTTTCAGAAATGATTTGGCAGGTCATGACATGCAGTAATATGCTTGGACAGTAAGTTACACTGAATACAAACACTGGGGAGCTTCTGGACAGAATTCTGTGGAAACCACCATCTGAAACTAAACTGAAACATAAAAAAAAAGCACACATGCCCCAGATATCTGATTGTAATCATTTTGCTTGTATAGTAATGATGTAAGAAAGAAAACTTCTGTCACTACACAGCAGCAGTAGCAAGGATGAATTCTTCCAGTTGAAATGTGTAGTGTGTAAGCCACATGGTCACTTCTTCCCCCTATGTATCTTTTTTTTTTATGCAGCCATCCTTTTTAAGCAGGAAAAAACAGGGATGCAGCTGTTTAGCTGAAGAGTCACGGCCCTCTCTTGCTCAAATCAGAGCAGTCTGAAATATACATGATGCTGAGTAGGTGCATACTCTACACCTAGGCTACGATGTGTCTGTAGGAGGGATAAGCACACACATAGGTACACGCACAAATTACATGGTCACTGAGGGCAAAGGACTGCAAGGGAGAAGGAAATCCACATCAGGCATTTGGAAATGCAGAGGAAAGCGCCTGAAGTGCAGCCACTAATTGTCAATTTCTGCTAGAAAGCTTTAGTTTGTGGCCTAAAGCAAAATGAGCAGCTCCTCCAAACTTTCGTTTGAAGTCCCTCGTATCAGCACGTTGAAGGTGTGGGCACCTTAAACTAAGGAACAGATGGGATATTGTAAATGTACCCGTGGATATTGTAAATGTACCCAGCCATGGGGAACAGATGATGTCCAATTACTTAGGAAGCAAGTAATCAGGAATTTAATTTGCAGCAATAGTCAACAAAACAAAACAGCAAAACAAAAAGCACCCAAAAAAACCAACAAAACAAAACCCAACACCAACCCACCAAAAAACCAACACACACACACAAAAAAAAGAGACCATCCCCAAAATACCCCACCAGACAAAAATCAACAGGCTGGATGTGTCAAAATAAATTCTCAGCCTTACTGCTCCTTGCCCTCATAGTTTCCTAGGTCACGCTCCCAGCAAAGCTCAGTTTGTCATCAGTGACAACAAATCCCAATGTCACCGATTTCCTCCTCTCCCTCCCTTCCCATCTCCCTGGCTCAGCCCTGCACGCCTCTCACAGCCGACTCCGCTGCACTCTCCCTTGCTGTGTTTAGCTCTCGTGTGCTGACAGACCTACAGGTTGAAAAGCAGGAGCCCTGTAAGGAAGTAGGGGAATATTTAGAAGGTGTTGGGCATGAGGTTCTCAGTGCAGGGGAGCAGGTACTGCCAGACCCACGATAGCTTCTGTGTGCAAGGGAGACCCCCACACCAGCATCTCTGCCTCGCTGTCCTGGCCCATGCAGCTTTCCCTTCTAGGATCCCAAGCTCTTCAATATCAGCCTCCATCAAAGAAGTATCTGCTTTAGATGGCCGTGTTGAAATACTGCCCCCCAAACCAGCTCACCTCCTGTTGTAAGCACAGAAAGGTGAGTGAAGCAAAACCAAAATAGCAAGTACAAAAGCACGTGCAGGGTCACGACCTTCATCACGCATAAAGGAGGGAGGTGATGAAGGTATCACTGACAAATGGACAGTCGTGGTGCACGTTTGTTCAGAATATAGCTAAGGGGTGCTGTCAAGCTCATGAATTTAGGAGAGAAAACCTTATTATTGTATTTTTTAAAGCATATAACTGTTGGTGGGCTGCACAGGCCAACCATCACTATTCCACGGTTACGCAAGGGTCCAAGTGTGGAATTATTATTCATAGAAGAATGAGAAGGCTGCAGATGCCAAGCCTGAAACCTCAGAGCCAAAAAACCACCCAAAAATGTGTTAGTGCTTGTCTTTGAGCCTAAGAAAAAGGCTATGCTTCCTTCTGTTCTAAGGTATCAATCATCCCCTGTGCAACACTCTCCAATAGAATAACCGTAACAGTGCCTTCATTGTAAGGCACCCAAGAGGAAGAAGTGAATTACGATGGGACAAAGATCCAAAAATCCTAATACTAACAACTTTGTGAAAAGAAGGTAAATGCTCTTTTGTCAGTTTATTTACTTTTTATGACTTGTTTAATCTGAAAATTAATAGCACCCTAAAATGTTATTTTGTTCCAGGAAATAAAATCCAGGTCTGGAAGAAAAAGAGCATAATTATGTAAGGAGCAAAGCAGAAAGTTTTACAATTTAAATGCTGGTACAAATCAGGAGATACAAGTAGGAGGCTTGGTCAGGCTCATAACCACAACATGGATTTTTTTTTTTTACTTTTTTTTTTTTCCCCGTTACCCTAACTTTCAGCAAGGACGCTGTCTCTGCAGGTCAGAATTTAGTTTGCCTCTCTCAAAAAGCAATAGAGATCTGTAGAAGTAAGCACCCTCTTTAATGACACCAGTATACCACACCGAGATCACCACAGCAACCAGTATACCACACTGAGATCACCAGAGCACATCACACCAAGAAGATCCCGAAGACATAAGGTCATCTTGATAAAACACGCCAAAAATTCCCATTTTTGAGCACGCTGAACAGCAGTTCTTGCAGGTATTTTGGAGACATTTTAGAGAAATCAGTGTCTGGTGAATGGAAGGAGTCATGGGAACTAAAGAGCATTTGAAGACGGAAATAAGGTCAATGTATCTGTACACATTTTAATAGTTTGGGGAATCTTACTAGAATTTTTCTGAAAATTATTTAAAAAAAAAATAATCTGTACCTAAATAAAACCCACCCCTATTCTGATCTTAATGGAAAGCTGACTTGTCCCCAGAAGCCAACAAACCAGCAAGGCCGTTAAACCACAGCATACAAACTGGACTGTCCTAACAGAGATAGAACTTTGCTACTTAGCCCCATTCTTCACTCCCCAGCTTTCCTACCCTGTGTTGGCATCTCTGGGCACTCTGTGTAGGGCTCTCCCCAGTACCCCTCGCATAGAACCCAGGCTTCCCTGGAAGCAAAGCGTGTGGAAGGGAGAGCAGCAGAGGTCTGATGTTTGTGTTTCTAACATGCTGATGTGTAGCTACCACTACCTTTTAGCTGAATCAAGAAACCGATTAAACACAGGAGATGGAGTTGCCCATAGCTGGGAAAACATCAAGTGGATTCTAAGAGGTAGAAATCTTTAGGTTAATAAAAGCACCTGCATTAAGCCATTGGAGTTGGCAGTGACAGGTAGTCACTGAAAGCAAAGAGGTGAGAGAAGCTACCAGCACTAAGGTCTACTTCAGTGCAGTGAACAAGGGCCATGCTCAGCACAAAGATCTGAAATCATAAGAAGTGTGTTTGTCCTAAAAAGGGTAAAAATATCTAAGAGGTGTTTTAGTTTTTGTTTAGGCAAGAGGGCCAGCACCAGGTCTAAACTCTTCCCGTCAGCAGCTCTGCCACACTCGGGGCTCACCAGCATCCTGGCCCTATAATGGAATTCCTGACCACTGCTGCCCTGTGGATTCCTTTCCTGGGCAGGCACACGGGCACAGGCACAGCGCACCACCTATTCATGGGCACCACTACTGCAAGGAAAGGGAATAGCCTCTTTCCTCCCTCTGGGGCTATCCACCACTGAAGAGCTGCAGGAGTGGAGTTCCAGTCACATCCCAAATGAAACAGCCCATCCCTGGCCCTGGAGGAGAACAAGCTGCCCCCTCACTCCCCCTGTGACCCAGGTTAGCATTTCTCAAGCAAACAGCATAAAAGCATCTTTCTAATACTCTACCACTGGAAGCAATGAGCTTGCTTTCTTACAAGTTACTTAGGTCCTGCTGTCTTTTGCCTGTCGACCACAGATTACTTTCGTGCTAGGAAAAATAATTATCTGCTTTGACATCTATCATAAGTAAATCAAGTTTGAATTGCTGACTTGCTACCTGGCAGTAAAGGCAGGGGAAGATTTTAAAGGACACAGTAAATACGATGACTGCCAACTACCCTCCGTATAAAATCTTTTGCTGTGTGCTCTATTAAATCACAAATTACCTTCTACATGACTGCTTGTGTGTCAAAAATCTCCTTAAAACAATTGTGAAAACCCTAAAAATAGCCTATTAATGACCAGACTGGGATGGAGCAAAAGTAGAAGAAACCAGCAAAAAATCTGGTACTGTTCCAAGTAAATTAATTTGATCTAATTATGGAACTATTCAGATAGTTCCTGTCTTAAGCTTTTCACACAGGTAATGAACATAGACACAAGCTTTGCACAGGATTAAGGCAATGGTGACTTTCCCCACTATTTTAAGTATACCACAATATCCTGGGATATTCTTTTAGAAACAGAGATTTCTAAATGCATGTGCATTTAATAACAGAAGTTTCTCAATGCAGTGCTACCCAAAAGCTCATTTTAAATGACCCTACTGATTGCCGGGGTCTGTACATTTTACTAGGTGTACAAAGACCTGTTTGCAGTGGTCCCTCATTATGCAGTTCATGGTATTTAAGTGCTATTTTTTCCAGCACTTGAAGGAACTACTAGAAACCAGACAGTCTTCCTTTGTCCTACTGCAGCCATTAACATAATTGTGTTAACACGCAAGACCTGCCAAAACAAACCAGGCAGAGCTATACGCAGGAAGGCACCTGACCCGAGGTAATGGCAGCTTTGGTAGATTGCTGTTGGTCGATAGGCTCCTGAGGAAGGTACCCTATCACCTTCTCCAAGGAGAAAGGAGACCAAGTTTCCTATTCCATGATGTGCAGATTAATGACACGGTCTGTACGTCATTAGTCCTCACATAGCTTCCCACGGCTTATGCAGAGACAACTACAATCTGTATCAGCTCGAGATGTTTTACAGCTGGAACGGTGCAGCGCGGTGAAGACGCACAGGGATTATAAACTCCTCCAAGTAAACAGCGTGACACCCAGAACACTCACCTTGTTGAGGACATCCCGTTGACACCCAAGATACAGATGAGGCAGGATTCTGGTTGGGCCAATGTTGGAGACAGGTAGGCAGGGTTGAGAAATGCAAGTAGGGATGAGCGTGGATTTTCCTTCACAGAGACCGGGGAAGGAGCTGGAGAACTCGGCAAACCCACCTGGGAGAAGAACAGTTTGTGTTTCACTCGTGTGCAGTGTTCTAGAGTTATCACAAAGCTGCACTCGCTGTGGGAGATGGGGAGGCACTCGGGGGCAGCGGGAAAAGCTTAACAGAGGAACTGCACCTGTGCCCCTTCCAGAGGTATTACGACTGTGCAGAACCATCCACCAGCAGGCAAGGCCTGGCTGCATATTCCCACTCTGCCTGGAACATTTATTTCTCCATCCCTCCATTCCTCAGATGTTTTTGATGCTTCTTCCAATTCTTAACAATATGTGACTTGAAAAAACCCAAATTCCACCAGCCACAACACCCACTGCACCAGAAGTGCACGTCTCTCTCTCTGCCCCAGTAAGCTGGTTTTTAAACACCTCTTTCTCCTGTATTAGGTCTGTAATTAGACTTCATTAAGGAAACATCATGTTTACTTGATTTGGTAAAATCATCAATATGTGGTTAGTAATGTTTGCTTTTAAAATCTTACCTTATTATTTTTTATGCTACTCTGTAATGACTATTTCTCATCCAACAAACTTAAAAGGGGTTTCATCTTTCTAAACCACACCAAGCCAAGGCCTGTCCATCTCAAGTGGTGGAGGTGAGGCAGGGGAAGACAGCCCAGCTATGGACTCCTCTAGCAAATCACCATAGTCTCTACTCTTTACTGCTAGCTGGTTCTTCACACCAGTTATTATATTATGGCTCCAAAACATTTCCATTACCATTTCCCACCGCTGCATTAAACCACTCAGGAAAACTAGAGTGGAATGACTGTTAACACATTTAAATCCACCTAAAATCCAAGTGGCCATCAAAACACCCCTCGGCTCTTTCACCATCAGCTGCTATGAAACACAAAGGGAATAAAAAGTGGGGCTGCGGCTGCTTTAGACACAAAGCACAGCTCAAACTCCATTTCTTTTTCTTGCTTGGCTAGTTCCTGGCTCCCCTCCCATCACAAGGGCTGTGCTATAAACCTGCGCCACCAGCTGTGGCCCAACACTGGCCTTAGCCACAGTTGGAAAATGAAACCAAAGACGACGTCAGCAGCAACTTCGACTTTGGACTAACCATGTCCTCACAAAAGCTAGCTAGCTTTCGCCAAGCCTCGCTAAAGCCCAAGCTCAACTCATTCTCATACTTCCTACTTGCAAACCAGACCGAAGAACTACCAAAAGCAGCTGCTGAAACCAGTATTTTGCAGGCTTGTTCTTGACTGTTTTCACCATTTAACAGCCAACCAGTAGGGATGAAAGTTGCAAACCACAGTGAGAGTCCCCAGTCTATTTCCTCACATTGAAGCAGAGAGAAAGCAGAATTTTTACTGACAGAAGAGTAATTAGAACCTGCTCAGAAGGAGGCACCATTTTATCGATAAGGAATTGAAGGATTAGCGTGCTAAAGCTGCCAAATGCTATGTTCACTTTGATTACCATTTGCAGACATGAATTACCATTATTTGGGAATAAGATAGTGGGTGGTTTTGTCAAGGCTTGCAGAACCACTGCCTGAAGCACACCACAGTCTGGATTTTACAGTCTGTATCTTTAGTAAATGTAGAAGAAAGAAACCATTCTCTCTGATAAATAAAAACGTCAGCAAGCAGATTTAAGAACAAAAATTTTATGAACAGCAATTCCTGTTCAGCATCTTGACTTACAAAGCAAACAAAGAAACCCCCCCAAAAAACAACAAACAAAAAAATCACTTGTCTGTTTTGTCAGATGACTACAGACGACCACAACAAGCTTATCGTGTGAATAAGAGGGTGATGTTGGACTGTATGGGATGGGCAGGAGGATGATGAACTAAAGCACTGCCCATCACAGCACCATACTCCCAACCTGGAGGACCCAGGTGAGGGACACAGTTATGGTTTGGCTCTGACTCTTCTCCTCCTATTAGCTGGGATTCCTCCTCCTCGCTTTACAGCCTCCCTTTTTCAGGAGCACAGATGCTGCTTGTTCAACATATCAGTCCAGTGACAGAAGGAGTTTGTAAAACAATTCTCTCACATGCTTGCTATATTTCCTTCCATCTGGCACAATGTTTTCCCCTTTAATATAGGGAGCAATCCCTGAATTTATAGGCATTCTGTGCCTCTCAGATTACAGTGAATGTAAGGTACTATGGCCAGCAGTTCCTTGAGAGGCTGGGGGAAGAAGGGGACATCAAAGAGCAGTCTTTGGTTTCATTTCATTTCATTTCATTCATTTAGCTTCATTCGTTTTGTTCCATTCATTTCATTTTACTCCGTTATTTCTTGGGAAGCTTTTCTGGATCCTCTCTGACAAAGCAGCACAAGCAAAAAAAAGATGTTATATTTGTGCTGCCCTTTTTTTTCTTTTTTTTTTTCTCCTTTATTTTTTTTTTCTTTTTTTCTCCAAAAGACTACATGGGCAAAGTTGAACAACAACAAAAAGGATTTTCCCAGCTGCCTATGGATTGTTCTCAGTTCTGCACAAACACTGCACCAAGTGGAGCTAATACACAAAAACCTCTCTGGATTTTGGGAGATGGAACCTGTGCTGGCATTGTAAGTGTATGGAACAATTGTTTTTTATTTTATTTTTTATTCTAGGGCTCTGTTCAGGGAAAATTGAAGCTTTGCAAGATTAGATGCTTTAACACTTCCTCTGGGAGACTGATCCTTTTAAAGTCACGTTTCTTCTTTCTACTTACTCTCTCCGAGTAGCATGTTGCTTCAGTATCTTTACAACGTGAATTACAAATACAAAACTCTAAAGTCAGATAAGCTTGATCTTATATCACCCATTTCTACACACGCTTCCAGGTAAGCCCTCTTTTCCTCTAATTATATTTTAACCTGGTATTAATATCAGTCATAAACTGACTTGAAAAAGCATGAAATTGGTGACGTGTTTCAAATATTAATCTATCTTCCCTGCCATCTGCTATAACCATTTCAAAAAGCTAGTAGCTTTGCAACAGATCTGGCTTTGATTTAGGGCACTCACAACAGGAAAAAAAACACATTCTAGATCACTGTATGTTGAAAAATTGCTTTAAAAACCCCACAAACAAACACAGCCCATATCAACAAAATCCTTATATGTGCATCCTGCCAAACGACCCATTTCTTCCAGTGAAACAAAAATTCTATCAGGGGTGAGGAACCCACAAGCATCCACAAGTATAATCACTGAGCTGTCATCTTACTGTGTTGCTATGTTCTAAGGAACTGCACTCACCAGTATTTGCTTCCATTAATTTAGAAAATACATCTGTTTTTACAAATAGATAGATAAAATAAAATAACAGCACCTAAAGATGTGTAGAAAATAAAAGGTATTTCACATTCCTTGTGTTTTCTAATACAAACTATGGCCCCCCCATAGTTTGCCTTTGCATCAAGGCAAATTTTGTCTTCAGATCTCCTTATCTACCTCAGCAAACAGCACTGGGCAGTTTGTTTTAATAAGAGAAAATACACTTTTCTTTTGGAGCTAGTTTTTAAATAACACCCTTTCTCCCACTACTACTCCAGGCTCTGCAAATAAAACACAAGAGCTACAGGGGGCAGGGGACGACACACAACAAGTAAATAAAAATATAGCGGTCATTAACAGTTTCACTGAAGTCTTTGATAAATGTAACTTGGCCCTGGAAATAGATGACTGACAACTCCTACACAGCAATGACCCACACAGGTTTGCTGTATTCTTAACAGCAAAGCTGAGCTGAAACAGCTCTCGACATTCAACAGGATGAATCCACTTCTTGTCTATTTGAATGTTACAGACAAAGGAAGGAGAAAACTGTAACTTTTATGTATTAGACATAAACACAAGCAAAATTTTATAGATAGAAGAAAATCTCCCCTGCTCCCTTGAAGGCTTTAGAAATTTTTCACTCTATTTTTTTCTGCTATCAATAAATTAAATGGTAGACTATTCCATAAGCACTCATGCAATAATTCCATCGCATCTGAAAACCCTGATGGTCAAGCAGGATGAGCAGCACAATGCGTCACCTTCTTTGGTTTCAAATAGGTGCTTGCTTCTGTCACAACTGCATGTGTGGCAAGTAATCGTATCCTTTGGCTGGCAGCAAGTAGCTAATGGTACTCTTAAGTCTGTCTTACTTGAGTGATAAGCTCTACCATGTTTGAAAGAAAAAAAAAAAAAAACACAACAAACTTCTTTGGGGATGATCCCATCATTATGGGAGCAAATAAAAGCAATAAGAGACAGGAGTAATTTCAGACTTTATCATCCAGTATCTTTTCCAACAGGAAAACAAAATATGTCAAGGTAGTATTGATAATTGTGATGTTCAAGCTGGTCGTCCCTTCTATTTCAGAGACAAAACCCAATTCATTAAATCTTGCTCCAATTTTAGATGATCTCTCAGAAGACTGCAAATTTCTGTAACACTCCTGAGGTAACTCAGCTCTTGCTTAAGTAGCTTGTTAAATGGAAGAGACTAGTGAAATAGTTTGGGTTTTAGGCGAGCAGCAAGCATCTCCTGGCTGCAGCACACCGATCGAACAGCGGTACTGTACCGCGTTCCAGTTCTGCCTGGTCTCGTTCACTTCTTGTGGCCACGACTCTCACAAGAGCTTCTATTAAACCACGTGAAAGCACCAAAAGCTGTCACAGGTTTTGTAGCCTAAGCCCTTGTGTGCATGGCAGACAACCCAACAGCTCCTAGGTCTTTCCAGCCTCCACATCTATTGGCAGCAATTCATCACAATCCAGTAACCTCCCCTGCTACCCTGTTGCTATGGTTCTGCATAAAAGTCTACAGACTTTCCCTTGTTCAAGGCACTGCTGTTTCCAAACTACGATCGTGATCACAAAGCTATGATTGCTAAAGCACCTTGGTATTGGAAGTTTCAGCTTCCTTCTCAGCCAGCCCAGGAAACAAAACAGGGCAAGGCCAGAAAGGATGAAAAAGTTTCAGCAACACAACTCAGACACAATAAAAGTTATTCTTTCTTACACGTGCATTGCACCTTATATAAATAAAACTCCCAGCTAATTTTGCCAGCAGAAAGGAGAGGAGAGGGAAAGAAGGTGGCAACAGAAGAGAGACAGAGAAATGTTACTGATTTGGGAAGAGTTACCTGAGAGAATGGAATCCAGCCCAGCCAGATCCTTATGACTACCTAGTTTAACTACCACCAGAGACAAATCCTAAACTAATACAGAGGACTGACCAGTGAGAGCAACAGGCATTTACACCAGCTCTGTCCATCCTGCTCTTTGGAAACAGATCAGGAGCATTCCATAGTGTTGTCAGTTGCCGAGCTGCAGTTAACAGGGACAATAGCTCTGTAAAGATCTGCAAGTGAAAGGCAGGATAAAACCCCAAGGTCTTGATACCAGACCATAACAGGACATAAAACTGAGGGGAAATGGTGGATATTTCCCATGTTCATTCCATTTTATGCTGGTTTCTCTTTGTGTTTCCTTCAGATGGGTCGAGCAACTTGGAGATGTCACCAATCAATATCGGACAAGACCATTTGACAATTTCACATTCCACACTAATTTGAAATTAAAAGCTAAAAGCATTTGTCTCTGCTTATAGAAGGCCCAGTACTCGTGAGACTGATTTGGCATGGGGAACTGCAAAAAAATTCAGCAGAAACACCAATCTATTAAAAATTCAGTTTTCAAAATACTATGCTTTGGCTTTAGGATATCATGGCTGGTCCAGTGAAACTCTGCCCATTGATGAGAAGATCAATCTCTGCATCTACCCTGCATATTTCCCCCACCCACCAGCCCTGTATCCCCTCTGCTCTCCTTCCCTCCACATTCCCCAAGCACCTTTCTTTTCTGCAGGGCGCTGGAAAGAGCCAAGAGTGCCAATTTCTCCTCCTGCCAGCTTTCAAAGCTCACCCTGATGCTTGCAGGACACAGTGCAGTAACCACGCTGGCGGCTGCTTGCAAACACCAACGGTTACGTTGGCCAGACAGGCCTGCTTCAGTCACATCTCCTCCAGTCACACATATCTGCAAGTCCTTCCTTTCCTTTCCAGTTGAACACAACACAGATGTTCCCTTGTACATCGATCCTATCTCTCAGCTTGCACCTACTTCTACCATACACAAAAATCAATCACAAAGCAACCCCAATATCTCTTTGAAGATACTTTTAAAGTAACTGTTGAAATAGCCAATTCTGTACTTCTTTTCCATCCTGAAGTGTTAGCAGAGATCTGCACCAGAAGTTTGAATCTTAATCACCTAGAGATAGTTGCTTTTCCTAACCAGGCAAGTGCGTGCTCAAAGAGTGCAGAAAGGAACAGTGACCCAGTGAGACTTCAGAGATAAGGTGGATTACAGTTGGGTATGAAACTGAAGTGCGACAGCTGACGTGCCCACAACTCTCCAGTGAAAGGGAAACATGGAAACAGGGGACCTTCCTGTGAGGTGTCCCTTTATCTCTGTAACTGTCCAAGTATGGAGACAACTCCTGCAGAGATGAGAGCTCCATGCACATACAAATTCTAACAGTAAAAAACTTAAACAACAAGCTTACACTGCATTTGCTCTGGGAGGATTTATTACTACATCCTTGTAAAGGCAGTCGTGACATGGAACGAAAGAAAGATGAGAACATAGGTGTTCACTTCACATGTTTCCTACCAGCCTGTCAGTTCAAGCTTGGAGGAGAACCCCGTCAATTGCTTTTCATGCCCAGAGTCTGGTGCAAAGCTGAGGTGTAGGGGAGAAGAAAAGAGATTCATCTAGAGAAGAGGTTATTAACTGAGATGAAAGTCTCTGCCACCTTCTCCAACTAACAGAGACCGATTCTAAAGACCAGAAGAGCAGTCTTCCACTTGCACACCAAGCAAACACATTTTTCAACCAACTACTTTGAGGGCCTGCAGAACCGAAGAATTCTACTTGACACCAGTGCCCACCTCACAGTAGATTCTTGAGAGCTCTTGCAGCCTGAGCTCCCAAGGGCTCTTCTCATGTTGCTAGAGCCCACACAGCATGGCTGCTTGGTCACACCAGCAAGTCTACAACCAGCTCAGCTCAACCCAAAACTACTTTTCAGGAGGAGACACTAATTCAAGGCTCTGCACTGTACCATCTCCATGTTGCTTACAAGAACTTCCATTATTTCCATTTCCGTATTTCCATCATTTTCTTCATTTAATTACTCCTTTTGTCAAACCTTATTGAAGCTGACCAACAAGCTTAAACGCCTTTTGTGGGTTACAGCCAAGAGATGGACAATGTGGCAACTCCTGTGAGCTTGGCTTCCCTAAGATGTCAGGCTAAGAAAAGCCTGTGAAGTGTTTTATGCAATGTCCCCACGGATCCAGCTGGACCTGCAGCTCTGCATGCTTCACACGGGATGCACAGAAAGATCCCTTCTTGTGCTCCTGATGGAGGAATAAGAGACAGGGAATGTGTCTGGGTTTTCACAGGTCATAGAGTCTGCTGGAGAAGCCCAGGGACAATGCATGCTGGTGAGAGCAAACTGGCATTTCTCTTCAGGGCCATTCAAATCAGATCCTTCTCCTTTTCCCTCTCCGCCCCTCGGTTTCTCACTGTTCAGAAGTGGCAGGTCAAAGGGAGAAATTAGCTTTCATCAGTGAACTCTTGAAAACAGACTGGAAGCAACTTCCCTCCTTTTCCCACAAGACCTAATCATCTGCCAGTTCATCAGCATTAACTCAGTGTCAGACACAATTGTTTTAAAGCAGGGAGTGGAAAAGGTCGAAGACCCAAGTGATGAGTCAAAAAGCAAAGACAAAAGGGAAAGATTGCAAGAAGACTTTGAAGCTTGCGGATTTGGCAGCAGATACCACCTTTGTTAAATCCAAAATTTGCATCTTCTCTAATGGCACCGATTCTTCATGAATTTTATATAGCCATGTACTAATAAACTTTATATTGGAATCCACTTTTAAAGGAGGAGAAGAATAAAAAAGCAGCAAAAATTGCAACTATGTCTACAACATCATATTTAGACCCTGTCATTTTAAGCAAGCCTTACCAAACTTCTGTATTCACCAGAAGTATGTAGTGGAGTACATTCCTGTTTAGCATTTTTATTTTTTTCTTCTTCTAATAGCAACTTAGAATCTGTTCCTGTGAATACCAGTCAGTGCTAGGCATCTAATGTAACACCACCAAAAACTATGCTAAAAATAAATTTGAACAGCACTACACAGCAAAGAAAAAATACACCAAACTAACGTTAGCGTTTGCTTTGCCTCAAATCAGATCAGAGGCTCTTAATGCTGCAACCAAACAGCACTTTCACAGTCACATTCCCATCGAACATTAACGTGTTTATCTAAAAGCTGCAGTATAGACTTCCCTCCCCCCTGCCCCAGCCTTGCCATAAGGAAGGAAAGCTGTAAACTTTCCAACTCACAAGTTTTATGCATCTACGATATTTCCACTCTGTTTAAACGAGCTGCAGAGCTCCACAGGCCATTACAATTCACGCATTCCAGCTCGGCCCCGCAGGGATGCTTGCCATTTTCCATTACATAAGCCAAAGCTGGAGAGCCCCGTTAGGAGCCCTGCCATCCCCATGTCGCCCTCCCCTTCCCATCCCCTCTCATCGGCCACTGGGAGTCCTTCCACTGGGTTCAAAGTTTCACGGTCTGGGAAGGCTGAGGGTGGTTTGATTCCCATTATGCCAGGTGTTTTACAAGCACAGTAGTAAGGGAAGTGGCTTTGCCCTGGAGGGTTCCTGCCCTTGCTAAGTTAATAGGCAGGTTAAGCAAACAAGTCTTAAGGGGGGAGAGAATGGGGTCATACCCCCCCCCCCCATGCAGCATATAGAAAAGTCAGACTTAATGACAAGAGAGCAGATTGGATGCTCACACTTGTCCCTTCTTCCGTTAAAGGAAAAAAAAAACAAAACCAAAATACAGAATAAAATACCTTCATCGTAATTTCAGTCAATTAAGTTTCACAAGCATCCAGAGGTATCCAAAACAAAAGCAAACTTAACAAGTTATTCTTGGGTTTGAGAGATGTTATGAGAGCTCCACACCAGCTTTCAAACTTTGCTCTCTCTTAACAGACAGCAAGTGGATACACATATGAAAGTAATAACCTTACTCCCTGAGTGCTTAGAACAATCACGGCAGTAAGCGAACACTCAAACCAGCATTTTAAGTACAAAGAGTGGGAGGATATCCACAGAGGACTAGCTGTAGCCAAAGGTACTAGTTTTTCTACAGCCTCATTAAAAATTGATAGAGAGGGAAACTTTTGAAGAGGGTGATTCAGAGCTAAACTCCAGTCTCAGTCTCGTCTCCTCTGTGATGGGACCACTGGGGGAATACAACACTCCCCCAGCTGTTTTTTTACGTCTTTCAATAGAGACCTGCTCCTAATGGCTCAACCGGTCAGGCTGAGTATCAGGAAAGCTGGTGTCATTGTGCAACCATCCTTCCTTCTCTAAACACTGGCAGGGTATTCAACAGCTCATTCTCACCGTAATTATTTCAACTTGCAGATAACTGGATGATTTCAATCACTGAGGCACTCTGCAAAGACTTACATATCGGGAACACCCAGCACTTCAGTCAGTCACTATACAGAAGTTATTAAGCTCCAAATCCAAATATTTAAAGGTGTCAGGATGTTAGGCAGGAATTTATCAGCACAAACCACAGCTACCTCATGCTGTCTTCCAGTGCACCCTGGGCACCCTCCTATTTGGGATAGAGGACTGCAGAAGTGAAGAAAGGTCAGGCTCTCAGCCCTGGTCACTTTAGGAGATAGAAACAACCAGTTCTGTAAGACCTGTAAGAGAATACATAAGCAACATATCCTGGCTAATCACTCAGTGCTTTGTTTCCAGGACCACTGCCCAGTCTCACAGAACTCATTCTCTTTGCCTTTTCTTTACGTACTCACTCAGCTTATGGCTTCATTCACTGTCTGCTGCATAATGGCACCTGTATTTATCACCGGACAGAAAACGAGGCATTTATGTCTTCCTGATTATCACAGTAGCTTTGTGCTCTGTAGCAGCTTAGAAAGCTCTTGTGAAACCCACCTCCATTACATCACATTGCTGCTAACAACTTTCACAGGCAGAAGGGTAGCAGAGATCAGTGGGTAATTTACCACTTGGGCCTTGTTTACCTGTCAACGCCACTTTGTTCCATGCTGACAACACCCACAAGTCCAACCATGGCTTTGGGAGGGAGGTGTACAGCTTCCCGGCTCAGTGCTCAGTGGTTCTGGAAGTCAGAGGCTGGGCACCTAGAAAATCTGTAATTCTCTACTAGCAGTGCTCTCAATTACACAGCGAACCTGTGTTGTAAGTAGCATCTAGAAGTTTAAGGGCCCTTTTTCAAGGCAGCTGTCATCTGACTGAAGGGCGACAGCTTCACCTCCAACAATGAACCACGTTTTCTATAGACAAGATTTAAATACACACAACCCTGATTACAGAGAATCACAGAATCATTTTGGTTGGAAAAGACCTTTAAGATAACCAAGTCCAACTGTTAACCCAGTACTTCCAGGTCACTACTAAACCGTGTCCCTCAGCACCACAGCTACACATCTTTTAAATACTTCTAGGAACAGTGACTCCACCACTTCCCTGGGCAGCCTGTTCCAGGGCTTTGCAACCTTTTCTGTGAAGACATTTTTCCTAATATTCCATCTAAACCTCCCCTGGTGCAATTCTAGGCCATTTCCTCTTGCCCTGCCATCTACAGATGGATGCTATGTAATCAAAGGCATGGCTCCAGTGGAACACGGTCTTGTACCCATCTGTTCCTACGCATACAGGCAGTGCTAGGACCTCACAAAAGGCTTCCAGTATATTGAACTCTCCTTCCCCCGTATGCTTTGTTATCTGGTTCTAAGTAAGATTCCCATATTGGTTGTTCTCAGTGGCATCAAATACTGTGGTACACATCAAGTCTAAGTGGCAACTCAGTGACTGACAGAAAAGTATGTCCTTCGTGGTTTGCTGGCAAAATAGACTGGTTTTGCAGCACTAAAAATTTCTTAAGAGAGTCCAGAGAACTGTTTATGTGATCCTGCAACACAGTACTCTGAAGATTAACTAGCCCTTCTGGACATTTACTGTTGCTCCACATCCACCCGAGTACAAGAATTCTTACTTTTGGTTTCATTTCAGAGCCAGTACAGGGCTTCCATGTTAGGTTATTCTGATTTTTAATGTCAGGTTGGAAATACAGAAAATTTCTGGGTTTTTTTTTCAGAAATCCTTTTCTGTTAAGAATGAGTTTTCTGTACAGAAAAGATTAAAAAAACCCCAACCCAACCAACCAACAACAACCAAATCAAAACAACCCCCCCCACAGACACACACCCCAAAATAAAAAGCTATGCTTCATCTTCATAGGCAACATTTTAAAGATAAGCACCAGAGAGACATCTGTGCTTGCGTGAGTACAAACTGGCATTTCTCTTCAGGGCCATTCAAATCAGATCCTTCTCCTTTTCCCTCTCCGCCCCTCGGTTTCTCACTGTTCAGAAGTGGCAGGTCAAAGGGAGAAATTAGCTTTCATCAGTGAACTCTTGAAAACAGACTGGAAGCAACTTCCCTCCTTTTCCCACAAGACCTAATCATCTGCCAGTAAGAGAAGTAGGGAAGAGCAAGTGTTTTAGAGAAGTAGAACATGAATGATTTCCATTGGCAGAGCAGAACTGAAGATACACTCTACATGTACTGCCTTCATACAGGCAAGAATTGCCAGTCCTTCTTAGCCCTTTCTGCCAGCAAGCAGAAACATCATCAAAATACTAGGAAATGGGCTCCGTGAAAGAAAACCCAGTTCTCAAAATATGGGAAGAGAAGGAATCAAGTCACATCCCTGTGTTTAAATGTTATTTAACCCAGCAGAGTAGACACAATGATGGCAGTGGTATTAAGCCTTTGGTACCCACATTTCAGTATTTCATGCAGTGTTAAAAATTAAAAACCAAACCAAATATTTAAATTCCTGAAAACATTCCCTACCAGATTATAAATATTTTTATGAGGTTAGATCAAGAGCTTCAACTAATTGGGAAGGGTTCCTTTGAGGTCTTGACATTAATCACTTCAATGAAAAACAACCTTCAGGGTAGAACACACCTTTAGGAACAACCTAATTAACAAAACACAAACCTCACTGAGTGCTCAGAGTAGGGAAAGGCAGGAAGAATAGATGCAGGAATTTCAGTTATTTGCTCCTTATTCTATCCCAACAAAAAAAATATTTTCCTACCCCAAAATGTTTGTTATTTTATATGAACCAGATTGAGTGACATGGGGAAAACTCAAGTGCAAAGGTTCTTCTTTTTACATGGTGCATTGACCCCTACTCTCATTATGGGCAATAAACATTTATAAGAGTTTGCCATCAGCTCGCTGAGGCAAAACTTTTTATCTAGTTTCCTAGAGCCACCTATTAATAATCTCCCAGGGACTTTCCATAAGACCAAATCTACCAGCTTCTCCTTCACCCCAAAAGGCTTTGTGTGTGTGTAAGTGGCTAGCTTTTTAACAGAGGTAAGAAAACAACAGGCCTGTGAAATGTATTTTCGCAGGCAAGGATTAAAATCAGAGCAAATTCATTGCAAGAGAGGAAGATGCTAGAGAGCTGAAGGAGCTGACATTAGTTTCTTTACTACCAAATCAGATTAGTTGGGTGCATTTCCTGAGACAAGCGCACTGTGAGAGATCATTAGTAAACACTTGCCTTACATTTCCCTTTTGTTCTTATACTTTTCTACCCCAGTTTTAAATCCCTTTTCTGCATTCTTAAATAACCTCATCACTATTTACCTAAAAACAAGATGAAATTCTCAGACATCATCTTTGCTCAGCATTTTGACATGCTAACTTAAAAATCCTTTCCATAAGGAGGGGTTTAACCCATTAGATGCCCTTTCTCACCCTCTAACACACAAACTTAGCCTTACCAGCTGCATGTGGCTAGATTCACCTCCGCTAGCTAATGTGCACTAGTATCCTGCATGTGGTTTAAGTTTCATTTTCAGCTTCAGCAGACAATTACCAGGTGCTAGAAATAAAACCAAAACAATTTCTCACAGTATTATTATGATGCATGCAACTGGTGTTTGCCCAGACTATGCACTGGGGATATGGGAACACTCCCTTCCTGGTACCATCCATTCCTACAGGAGCCACAGGGAAGTTTGGGAATGGAGACCCTCTAAGCACCACAGGGCCCAGCTAATCTATAGAGGGATAGCAGAAGGAAGGGAAGTTCGGTGACACTCTCCTCTGCTTGGCCTTATTAAGGATCCCCCCAACTATTTCCTACCATGAGGGCTCCTTCTCAGTTATTAGGGAGCTGTGTCTCTTTCTGTCAGGAAAATCAAGTCGTGCCTAGTCTGTTTTGCTGCATGGAGCTGTACTATGCCTCTGCTTATCAAAAAAACCCTCAGAATAGATAAGCAGAGGGGGTATTTGAACAATAAAAGGATTTCTTAAGAGACATGAACTGCTTCTAGACTGATCTATTTTTTAAGTAACAGTCGTAAATTTAAGGGGGCACTAACCATACGTTTCAGTGCTCTTACATGAAGCATTTACTGTTCCTAGATACCACACGTTTCCTTGGTGGCTTCTATGGAAGAAGAGCTGCTTAACCTAATACTGTAATCCACAACCCACGGGTGTAATTCTTAGCAAGACAGTAAACAAAATGGAAGCACCAAACACAAACAAAGCAAAACCCCAACTTAAGTTTGCTGTAAGTACATCTCACATGAGCCCCAAACACACCCGTCCAAGGGCAGAAATTATTAATTTTCCCTGGACTCACTTCCAAAATACCTTGAGAAAAGTTCTCAGTAACATAACTACCTGCCCATCGCTTTCACCTGAAGTGACTACAAACCTCAGTGAAACTTCCTTGCTAAAAGGAAGCATCTCTCTGGAGTTCTCTCCCTCAGCACTATCCAGTCTGATGGTAGTTCAGAGACCATGTACACACTTCATTAGATCACTGATCAGGTCACTGCAGTGGATTCCCTGCTTGTATTGAGAATTCCCTCTTCTTTCAGCCCTGCATCTACTCCCCCTTCTTCCTTCTTGTCAACACTGGGTCTACTGTTCCATGACAGAAATAACAACACGAGCACACAATAACACCAACACATCTTGTATTATAAGGACTTGAGTTTCTGTGGATGCTTTGACCTAGGGTTTTTAGTAAAGAAAAGAAAACAAAGGGAGGGATGAGAGAGAAGAACTGAATAGAGTACTGCCACCTACCACTTAAGGAGCCAAGTTAAAGTCTCACAAAATAATCCCCATAATTCTGGGAGATCATTGCTCTTGTTATTGCTGTAGTATCAATTCAGCAAGGAAGAGATTTTCCTCCTAGCAGAAGCAGTACTGGAAAGACTAAGGAAGTACATACCTTTTACTAAGTTTGACCCTAAAGTAGCAGACATAAGCACCTAAAATCAATTTCTATTTACAGAGAACTACTGGTGTAATATATCCCATTGGATGCAATTTTTCAGCATTATACGTATTGAGTGTCACTAAATTCATAAAGAGATGGAGTTTATACCAGCACTGTTACAAAACAGTGTACACATCTGCTGTAACAATAGCATTTCCTTTCTTCTCCTTCCTCAAGCATTCTGGTTTGGTTTTCTTGGCATATCATACCTGAAAGCAGATACACAGAGCTGAAATTCTTCTCCAGTTTGCCCAGGAGCACAGTAAGAAAACAGTCAGATGAGAGAGAGGTCACATCTTTAGAGCTTTGGTCATACACCACCACTTCCTGCTTGCAATCAATTTCAATCTGAAAGAGAAGCAATTTAGCATAAGATAGTATGGAGGAAGATGATTAAAAGCTCTGCTTTATTATCTGCATCAGGGGTCCCACATATTTGCTATTGTCCTGGTTTGAGTTAAACCAGAACTAGTTCTGTTCAGTGATTTTGCTTTTCAGCTCAGTCTCTTCTAAATCACTCACTCCGCTGGAGTTCATGGCAGATTTTTGCAGCGTTTGCTTTTAGCAGCAACAACGCTTGGTCACAGAACCACAGAACGATCGGGGCTGGGAGATCATCTAGTCCAACAGGACAGGTTCACCTAGAGAAGGCTGCACAGGATCGCGTTGTCCAGTAAAGAAGTTTAGATGGAACTTCCTATGCTCGTGTCCGTTACTTCTTGTCCTGCCACTGGGCACCAATGGAAAAAGACTGGTCCCATCCTCCTGACACCCCCTGTTTAAGTATTTATAAGCATTGTCCAGATCCCCCCTCAGCCTTCTCTTCTCCAGACTAAAAAGACTCAAGTCCCTCAGCCTTTCCTCATCAGAGAGATGTTCTAATCCCCTAATCATCTTCACAGCCCTTTGCTGTACCCGCTCCAGCAGTTCCCTGTCCTTCTTGAACAAGGGAGCCCTGAACTGGACACAGTGCTCCAGATGTGGCCTCACCAGGGCAGAGCGGAGGGGGAGGAGAACCTCCTCTGTGATGTTTATAGTATTATGGTATGCATATAATATGCTTGGTAGTAACTACCAAGGACTGGTGTGCAGAAAGGCTTTTGCTTGTACTTGCTCCTGCGTAGACCAAGGTCACTGGTAAATCATGTGCACTATGTTAGGGGTGCAGGAAGGAAAAGGCCACACCTGTCAGGACAAGTGACCAGGACAGGTGACCCTACACTGACCAACGAGGGATTCCATCCCCTGTACATCACATTTGCTATCAAGCTGAGGGATCACAAGTGCCAAACTCTCTTCTTCAGTGGCCAGCGTCTGAGAAGAACTCTGTCTGTTCTGCCTTTGATCCTCATCCCTGTGTTCCTCAATTCAGTTCCAGGATCCTGCTCCTGAATCCAGTTCCCATCTGCCACTGAATCCAGTCTGGGACTTCCTTAGTGTCTGCTCCACAGCATCAGTGGTGACAGTGAAGTCATTTCCATCAGGGAGGCTGGGTTGGCACTGGCTTTGTATATATTTCATTTTATTGTTATTATTTTTATCAAAGCTGTTTAGTTTTCTTTTCCAATGTGTAAGTCTCACCACAGAGAGCATCTGCCTAGTGGCCAGCCCAGCTAACCCCTGACAGCTATGCAGCAGTTCAGATATATAGATTTCTTATGTGCAGCAAAACAGGTTTTATTTTATACTTAATATGCCTGGTAAGATTAAGCTCCTTTGAGAGTTTGTACATTGATTATTTGCTCCAAGCTGAAGTAAAGTCTGTGAATTTCTACCACTAGCTAACTTTATGCCACTTGTAAAATGCTTTACCTTCATCTGGGTTGGTTGGTTTGTTTAAAAACTAAGCTTTTAAAAAAGAAGGCCCTACCTCAGTTTCTGCTTTTGATTTTGTTTGGGGCTTTCTTTTTGCATATAAACAGTAAAGAGACCTTAAATCACCTAAAGCCGTACATATTTTAGCCATCTATACAACTGTGTATAAAATATACTTCAGATAATAAAAGCTTCAGTTGTTAACATGTCAAAGCAAGAACATAATAGATTATTTTCGTGTGCAAAACATTTGAAATGAGTATCAATGGATATAAATCAATCACCCCCCCCGCACATAGATACACATTAAATTTAAGCAGCTTAGCTATTTTCTTTTTCTAACACTACTTAAAAACAAACAAACTACAAACAATCACCAAACCAAAACCAAATAATCAAAACCTATCAAACTCCTCACACAAAAAGCATTTTTAACCAGGATTGACAGAGCTGCAGTTTTCTCTGCAAACTGCAGGACCTGACCACTTGCTAAGCAATCCTTATCACCACAGACCCCAAAGAATCCTTCGACGTTCAGGAGGAGAATGTTTCCTGCCTTAATTACATACATTTTAGGGACTGTGCTCTGCAAGACATACAAGAACCCTGAGAGCATTCTTTCTGAGGGATTTCAAAATCCTTGCCCATTATTCTCTCATCTAGGGGAGAGCAGGCTACAAAGAATCCCAAAGATCAACTTCGTGTAACCAAGAGCCTCTTAGATCAAGATAAGAGCTCAGCAAAACTCAGATCCCCAGTTTTGTTGGCTTTTTTGGGTTGTTTGTTTTTTTTTTTTTTAATTAAATACCTACAGAAAATTATTACAGGTTGCTTTCCGGACCCTCCTTTAAACAAATAGAAGGAATAAGAGGAAAATGACCCCTACCTTGTGTTTTGCTGAATGTTGAATGAGCTCTGTAATCAAAACTTTGTCCTGCTGCAGCCTCCGCTTCATAAGCTTGGAACAGTTGATATTGATGGCATCCAAGATGTGGGACGTATTGTATTCCACAAAGGGGCGGCTATCAATCAGCAGCAATTTTTCTGTACCACTCTCCAGCAAAGCCACCAACTTCTCAGCAACAATGAGTTGAGTCCTGATCATCTCATCGGCCATGACAACAATAAGGCCTCTTTCACCACCTCCCTCTCTAATTTGCTGCGATGATGTAATGGCTGTGTACTCAAAGGCTTAGCCACACCATTGTACTAGAAGTGTATGAGGTCATGCTGGTAGTGACTGGCAAAAGAAAAGTTAAACCCATTTTCAGAGAAAGCTCTTCAACTGAATGTCTCCTCCTGCTTCCAGTTGACGTGCTGTTACAAAGGGTTCGTTCCACAAAGCAGCCCCTCACATCTGATTCATCGGGAGATGACTATGGAGTAGCCATTTCACGATTCAAACAAAAGATGCTTTCTGGCTGCCGCTGCATTACATCATTCTTTACCTTTGCTCCCACCCATCAGCTTTACACCGGACTAAGAGCCTGTAAGGAGGGGAAGATGGAAAAAAAAAAACCACAACAAAACCAACATGAAAAACCAAAACAAAACAGAAAAAAGAGCCAAACCAACCAAACAAAGAAAAAATAAACCACATTCCAGATGAGGCTGTGAAATTTTGCAGAATAAAACATTCAGCTCTGAGGGGCTAATGGCACAGTGGTCTGTACCATGTAACACACACACTCCTGAGAAGTTCCCCTCTCTGCTGCGTATGCCAAACGCCTAGAGAGAGCATTTGCAACTACAGCCTCTGAATCTATTCCAGTGATCTTGCCTGGACAATTATCTTGTATTTCAGACAACATACCCTGTCTTAATTGCAGACTTTTGTTGCCACTAGCTCTGCCTCTTCACAAGACTTTGTTAGAATATAATTAAGAGATACTGCCTTAGATCATGGTATTCATTTCACTAGTAAAACTAATTAAATGTGTTTCAGCATTTCAACACTTTGTAAGAAGTTGTAAAATTAGTTAAGATACATTTTTAAAGTTTAATACCTTGGAAAGTATTTCCCAAACTAGCACTGCAAGTTGTGGAACTGAAACTGTAGGGAAGAAAGGACAAAACTTACATCCACCTCTTTCCTTTAAGAAAATGGTTGAAGAAAACCCAGCAGAACAAGATGCTACATCAGGACACAAGCATTTTCTTTGAATTAATCATCAGACAGGGAACAGAGGCCTTGTGCTCTGAAGTACAGCAGCGAGCACTGTCTCTGCCCCTTCTGGGGCAGGTGGGACAACACCATAAGGTGCATTACACTTCTCACACGTGCTAAATAATAGCTGAAGCAAACTATGCTTCTGTAAAATTAGATCCTGACAGCATCTGAACCACATCAGTCCTCAGGAAGGAGCCACCATGGGGCCTCATCTCTAAGGGTCTCAGGTGCGTTTTGGTACCTACAGTGCCACAGCTAGAGAGGCAACAGAAAACAAGTCAAAGCTTTGCTCCCACAGTTGAAAACTTGGTCTCTTAGTGCAATCAGTTTTATGGTATTTACAGCAACAGCTGCCTGTGTAAGGTTGCAAACAACCACTCCAGAGGAAACACAAGCCACACGGTCAGCTACCTCAGGAATCAACTCCAGGAAGAGGAGACAGCTGAGGGTGGCGGCTTCTTCAACCAAGACAGAGGAGCACACAGGTTAGAGCCTGTATATGCAAGGACAAGCCTGACAGAGGTAGTTTTCACTGAAAGTCCTGTTACAGCAGTGGGTCGGGAGTATTTAGCAATGGCAAATCACAGGCCAGAAGATGTTTTACTTGTTAGCTATAGTGTACAAATCTACGTATAAAAAGAACTTTTTCCAAAATTACATTCAGAAAACGAAGTATGACCTTCACTTCAGCAACCCAAAGAATAAAACTGAAAGTTATTTTGTGAGCGTCATGCAGCAATAGAAGAAAAACACCAATTTTCACATACGCAGTCATCAGGATGACAAAATGTGTCCTCTATTTGCCCTGACTCTAAGTTTGATAGATCTGGTGCTTTTAAGCTTGTCCAGATAAACAAAAGAGTACAGCAGGGAAATGCAAGTTGCTCTAAACCACCAAAATTATTGGGAAAATTACTATACCAAGCCTTAATTAAACCTTAAAAAAAAGTTATCTTTGCAACCTGATTGGCAGGTGTGCTCCCCCTCAAAGAGCAGTTGTTATACACCAGCCTCAGGAAGCCTGTGTCATTATGCAAGGGGTGGGGTGAGAAGTGAAACTCAGTAGTTGTGTCTGTTGGGTTTGTTTGGGGCTTTTTTCAGAAAGAAAAAGGTATTCTGCTTTTTTTTTAATTTCTCTTAACACGTCCTGTCATTAATTTTGATGCTCTTTTATTCATATCAAAGGCTGCCAGATATAAAACCCACTGAAGTCAATGAAAACTTTTCCACTGGCTCTAGTGGGAATTGGCTCTAGCTTCCTTGTGAGCTAGACAGTTTGTTCGTGAACTAGACAGCTTGTTTTGATGGGTAAAATTGCTGACTTAAAGTCTGAGTAATAGCAGGAAAATAAAGCAGATGAGAAACTACAGAGCTCTCAAATGGAAGCTGTTAAAAATATGTAATCTTGAATTTGCAACTTCCATTTTGGGTGTATTTCTTGTGGTCTAAATGTTTATTGCTCACTATCTCAGCCTTCACTCTCATATGATAGAGGTTTGGTTCCAAAGTCCCTAAAAAGAACTCAAACTAGTTATATATGGTGACTAAGTAAAGAACATAAGGCAGGTGGACTACCAGTCAAGAATCCTTTTAAATAACACTATAACTTTAATGTACAGCTATGCATTAAGTTTCTGAAAGCATTCTGCTCATGGCTTGGAAGTTAAACCTAACAGTGATGTCACCTCGAATTATTGTGACTGAAATCCTATTTTGACAGAAACAGCTCCTTTGGGCATGGGAGGAACATTATTTTTATCAATTATGGAGTTTTTGTTTTAATGCTGTTTCTGGTACTATCAGACTTTGGGATTCTTCCTTGGGATCTATCTAAACAAGAGGAACTGGCAGTCAGCTGCTTTAGGGAAACACTAGAGCTCTTCTCCCCTTCCCACTCCTATCATTCAGCTGCTATGAGGTCTTGAAATCTCCGTTTCATTTCTAATTATAGTTTGTAAAATGCTAAAATTCAATTTCTCAACTGTCCCCTTTCTGCCGTGATACTTGTGACATAGACTGCAGGGGTATGTATTGACACCATGGCGTCTCATAAAATGATGTCATGGACTGTCTCACCCTAAACAGGCCATTATGGTGCCAATCCTCAACCCAGGACACCATCTTAGACACGGGATGCTCCACACTTAAATCAGGATTACAGAAAGGGATGAAGTCACTCACATACAAACTGCATGGCTTCTTCCACCTCGCAGAGGGACTGCAACTGCTTGCTACCTCTTCTTGTAAAGGAGAAAATTAAACTTTTAACTCACTGTAAAACTAAAAAGATCTGTTCCAAACTTGCCTGGTATCTTTACAGTTCCTCCATATTGTCTGAAGAATCAAAACAACAAACCTCCTACTATCTTCCATAGGTACAACAGTAGATCTCTAATCTCATACATCCACGTCATGCTGCCCCAGAACTACAGGATCTCTCTTCCCCTCAGGGATTCCCATCCTCACCCCAAATGGCTCGGGTGGAGCAAAGCAGACAACTACATAATGGGAAACCTATCACTTAAATTGTGCGTGTGATTCTCCAGTCAAGACAAACTCACATTTTCTATGCACTCCTAATTTCTTCTCCTACCACTTTGACTCCAAACAATTCATAGCAGGATGCTTGAGTTATCTCAGCCTTTGACTCATAAGACAACAACTATTTTTAATGAGGCAGATGTAGTAAGAATATATTTTAAAAGGTCTCACAATGACGCCTTGATTCTATCTTGGTTAAGGAACTCACAAAGACCTTCTAGAAGCCTTGCTTCAACCTCTGGAAGACTTCTACCTCACGTAAGAAGATAATCTTGAAGTTGAACCTTGGTGTCATAAAGGCTCAGCAGTCTTGCTCCTGACATCAGTGATAGCTGCTTTGTCAGGTGCTCGCAGTAGGGCTGCCATACATCACCGCTGCGGGGAAAAATTCCAGCAAAGATTTGTTTTAGAAGGTCCTGAAGGGCAGCTTTTTAATACTCAGCCTGAGATACCTGAAAGAGTTGATTTTTTAAAAACCCCAACATGTCTTTTTCTGCTTTCGAGAGGAGAACACATGCACATAGGAGAAAAACACTATACTCCCCTATGGTCAAATTCCCTTTCATATTTCTCAGAACGGGCACCGGAATAAAACAGAAACCCAAAAGCTGAATCAAAACATAGCAGTAGGAGATTCTAAACTGCGGGACAAATGCCACTGCTGGCACATCAGCTGTTTTCAAAAGACTATCTGGCTTCAGTGTCACTTTGCTGGGAGTTGCCAGTGATTCAACAGCCGGTGGCAGTAGCATCAGCACCAGACCCAGTCTCCACAGCCACACGTGATACTCAACAAAGAAGCCCACATCAACTCCTGCATCAGAAAGATGGATCTAAGGATCAGCAGGAGAATTCCCGCTCCTGCAAGATGATTTTTCCCCCACCCCAACAGCTTTGACAGCCACACCATTCCTCCACCAGCCTCAGAAAGACTGGAAAAAAAGCGCTGTTCTGGACCTATGCTACTAGAGACTGAATGACAGATATTCAGATACTTCTGAATTCATCAAGCAAACCAATGAATTCCAGAGGTCAACAACTGTATAATAAAGTATAAAGCCTGGGGAAAAAAAAAAAGAGAAGTAACTGAGGTTACAAGAAGCATACGTCTTGCCTACAATTGTGCCGAGCACCCAGGGGTGAGATTACAAATGCTTGTGATGTAAAAGAAGAACTCTGTTAAGAAAGGCTCCTTCGTGTTTCTCATCTGAGGGGAATAACAGTGTCTTTTGGCTTTTCAGATGACTCAAAAAAGTGTCATCATCACATAAGCATATAATTTCCTCACGTTGGTTGGGGGGGGGAAAGAGCACAGACTTTCCCCCACCTTCCCACACAAATTCCACTTTGGTGAAAGAGCGCAGAGCAGCAATGAAGTCACTCAAGTAGAAACACACCAATTTTTAACTATTATGTTTTTTTAAATGTCACTTTTGTACCATGGTCATTGAAGAGAAGCAGTTTTAAGAATTTCACCCTGCTGCTTTTGCTTAGCTGCATGATCAGAATGGCTGCTTCCTCTTCTCCTTTCAGCTCATTCTTATTTTAGATATGTATATGCAGTGAAAATGGATAGTGTTAATTTTCTCTTCCTTGTACAAACAGCAGCCACGTGCCTTTTAGATTCCACGCTGTACCTTCATGAGAAAGGTAAGTATAATCTATTGGAAAAAAATAGATGAAGGAGAATTTTCTGCTCAGGATTCTCTCATCCTTCATCCTTCTTGACTAATTACTCAATTTTGATTACTAGTCCTAAAGGAGAGTGACCTCACATCATTGTGCTCACCAATCTGAAAACGAATACATGGAGAAAGAGTCAGAAAGGAGATCAACTTCCCATGGACAAGATGCATGAAAGACCTCCAGTTTAGAACTTTAAGATCACTCTTTCTATATCGACTGCTCAGTGACATTTTTTCCACCATCACTTTAAGATAGACAGGTGAAGAAAGATTAATGGATCTTCCATTCAGATAATAGTTAAGATATTGCTTTCCACACAAATAGTGGTATGGGAAATAATATAATATATTCTATTACCAAAACAAAACCAAAAAGACAAATGACCCAACCACTGCATTTTGCTGACCTACTCAACACAGCCCTCCAAGAGGTGCAATGTTCTTGACAATATCATTTGTGCACCATCACCAGCTTGAAGCAATAAGCCAGATTATCATGACTTGCATTTACCAAGAAGCCAACCTTTGACATTCACTGTGGAACAATAAACATTTATTAGGTTTTATAGCAGGAAAACCTGGCTGATAGGGTATGAGCTCATGGGAAACGTTAGAACATGCTGTTGATACGTTACATCACTCCAGTCAACAGCTCAAAGACTTGATCCAGACCTCTCTTCTCCACCCTTACAAGCAAGAAGCTCTTTCCATTTCAAAATACTGCTTCACTGCAGGTTCACAGCATGTAGTTCTGTGACACTCAGAATGAAAGCTTACCTAATCCTCTCCAAAGAAACACTGTAATACATCACCTTTTTAGTTTCCTATTGCCTGGGACACTAAGCAACCAGGAAAAGTGGCAATGGATTTTTAAAAGATGATTCTTGTTTGGTGTCAAAAGCAGCTACTCACCTACATTTAAGTCAAAATGTAAACAGGCTGAAGAGGACAGAGGGTGGTCCACATAGAAAGGCCAGCAGAGGGAAATACCTAAACAGAAAAAAAAAAAAAATCCTTAATCTTAGAAAACAAACAAAAAAACCCTAGAAAACTGATTTAACATTTTTCAGTGCAGTCATTTTCTGTGAAACTCCCCCAAAGACATGAACACCTAGGTGAGGAGAGGTTTACAAATGCCAGCATTTGTTTACATGGGAAGAATCTGAACTATAAAGGTATATTATGCTGATTTTTGAAAAGAGAAAAAAAATAGACACACAGCAAATCTCTCCGCTCTGAAAAAAGAAAAAAGGTGAAGGCACTTAAAAAAAATACCAACAAGCAAACTCCCCACCAGTAGCCTTCAAAACAATTTGACATAACTCCCTGCTAGAAAACTAATCTATAACTGGTGTTCACAAGTGATGCTTTTGCATGAATTCAGGCATCTTCACAACCTCTTGTTCTGTGCCTATTACTAAAGGAGATTGCCATAACTAAGTCTGATTACAGCTATACCCTGCATGGGCAAAGACTAACAAGAACATCTTGGGTTATTAATCCCACCACCCCTCATGCTAAAAAAGTCACCACTGGAAACTGGGACACTGGCATCACCAGGCATTACAACTTCTACTACACAAAGCACCTGCTGTTCCTACATGAACAAATTAAATTATAACCTTTACACGAGGAAATAAAAATAAATGCATTAGTGTCAATTCCAAACTGTTTCCTGGGAAGCTAAAAACAAGATTCAAATCATCGCTACCATGAGATGACAGCTCTGCTTAATCACTGCAATATAAACCATGATAACAACTTATTGCCAAGTGCTGCCTCATTACGAAATCCAGGAGTGGCTCCAAGCCACGTAGTAAATGATTTGTGACAACCACAAAGAGCCACCGCAGCAGAGGGCTGAGCACATGATGACAGCCGGTGAACAGATTCAAAATCCACATCACCTGACAAGGAAAGGAGCTACAGGAATCACCTCTCTCTAAGCAACTGCTCCAGATACCTTGCAAGTGCCAACAGTAGAACCTGGAGCTAGAGTCCTTCAGACAGTAAACAGAGAGTCTTCTACACGGAACATGCTCCGCTCACCGAGACAGACACCTTGACTGGGATTTGTTTGTCCCTAGAAGGTCCCAGGCTGGAGATCCTGTCCCTTGTCCATCATTAGTTCACCAGAGAAGCAGGGCAGGGAGGTGGATGAGAAGATCTGTTGAAGGTCTGTTTCTGCCCCTGCCTGCCCCAGCTAGCAGGTACTCTTCCAAGCCCCAGGAAGCTTTGCAGATCTCCCTCACTATTTCCCTTAGTCCAGCAGCAGAAGGCAATGGAGAACAAAGAGAAAGCTCATTCTACTCATTGTAGTGTCTACACTTCGCCTGTACCTGGGGCTAAACTACAGCAGTTACTCTACCACCCTGTAACCCCTCCCCAGCCAAGGAAAAGGAGAGGAGGAGACTCCCAGGTTGAAATGAAAATGGATTTAACGAAACAGCAAGACTAATACCAATGCTAGTTTCAAGTAAAGAAAGTTATACTCAGCCTGGCAAACATATGGTGGTCACAACAAAATGGGAAGGCAGTCCTCAGGAGCAGGGAGAGAAGCAGGGCCAGGAGAAGCCTGAGCAGAAGACCCCAAGAAGGAGACCCTCTGTCCTCAGCAAACTTCCCCCTCAATACTGAGCATGACATTTATGGTCTGGGATATGCCTGGAGGCAACTGGGGTCAGCTGCCCTGGCTGGCTCCAAGCTGTAAATGGCATGCAGACCATGGCTGCCCTAGGATTCTCTCCCTGTAAAACCTGGACTAGCGACCACCTCAGGAAACTCTATGCTATTTTTCCCACTTTAATGACCCGAACTATATCAGGAGTTTAAAGCAGCCCCCAAGAGCCCTCTTTTCACCACTGGGTGCAATTAATTCTGTTTAAGAGCATATGAGAAACAAAGCATACACTTAATTTCAGCACAGTTTACTGGAAGGAGGTGTCACATTTTTAGGACAGAATCCACTCATGATTGAAGACTGAGCTGCTGCGAGTTCAACCATAAGCATTTAGTACATTTGGAAATTCCCTGGCAATGCTGTTAAAGGAACAGACATTTCCTGTAATTTTCAGAAACATTTTATACCTCCCCTCCTCCTTTTTAGCCTCGGTGGTAGAGAAGGGGGAGGGAGAGGATACCATATTACCATTAAGTGATATATGAATGAGCCACCCGAGTTTAAAGTGGAAACTTCAGCTATTTATGTTCAGGATAAAGTTTAAAAAAAAGAAAAAAAAGAGTCATCATTAAGAGGACAGGATTTTTCTGCTGACTTTAGGAAAAGAAATATAGGTCCTTTCAATTATGGTGAATTACAAAAGGATATAAACTTGCCTTTCTACTTACCTCAGGCAAATAAGTCCTCCAGGCCTTATTTAAATACTTTTTTTCTATTTTCCAGAATTAGAAATGCAAGCATTTTTTTTTCCGCTCCTCTCTTGCTCAGGGACCCCCTAAACTGCAGCAAAATTAACTCAACCAGTTGGGTCACACAGAACATTCTTCCTACAGCTATGGAGTTGTGGTCCATCAAGCAAGCTCAAAGCTAGGGAGAGACTGAAGAGCCAAGCGTGACAGCATCCTTCTAAGGACCTCAGTACCCACCTCTCCTTTCCTAAAGTTGACTCCTGTCATTTCCTAAAAATCTAATAAACTATCTGGCATAAAATTGACAATTTTTACAGTAAGTGATAAAATTTCATTATCTCCAAGTCTAATGAAATCCAGCCCAAAGTCACAGCACGTAATCTAAGCATTCACAAACCAAGTTAGAACTGGAGGACAGCTGCGCATCCTCACAAGACACACCATGAGTGCTGTTTGGTCCTGTACACTGGTGAAGCCTCATCATTTAGTTGTGACACTGGCAAAGTCCACACCTGCCAGTCTGTACCAGCTACTGCACTTTAGCTTTTGATTCAAAGACGCAAAGTACAAAAAGAGGGGTTGAAATACTTTATAAATCTTCAAGCTGTTGAAAGTCCATCATACCCTCACTCTTTGTAGAGCAAGACAGCTTTACAGCAGCCCCTTTCAGAACACCAAGGTTTCCATCTACTACACAACCTGCGTGTCCTGAATTGACTGACCTTGTTCTGCAGCATTGCAGACCAACGAACAGTGACTTTTCTATTTGATGTGTCATCTTTTTGCTGAGAAACACATTAAAAGGAGTGCTCTGAAGAGTAGCGCTAAATAAACATCGAGCACGGCAGCTTTCATAGTCCATGCCACTTCTTTAAAAGGCTTCCCATGAAAGAAGGTAAGAAGGGACTGTGAGGGTCTTCAAATAATACTGGTCTGCAAATAAGAAGCCAAAAGTTAAAACAGAAAAAAAAAAAGTAACTGATCTGCTTTGTGGTCACTCTGTGATGACAACAGAAGGTTTGAAGATCTGAAGCCTTTGTACAACAACCAGGATGGATTAAAGGCAGAGGATAATGATGGTAATTTCATTAAGGAAATAAATCAGAATAGCTTCTGGGCAAGGCAGGGGTGAATTTCTTGCAATAGATTTTTTAACGACTTCTCAAATTAAATTGAATGACTAAAGATCACAGTGAGTCAATCACCTGTAAGAGCAAGAGATGTGTAAAGTGCTTCCCCAGTATGGTACACTGGGGGTTAAATGCTCCGGTCTTTCACCCATTTGAGGAAATGACACCAGTTCTCCCGGAAGGCAACATGCACATTCAACCCCTTCACATAAGGGCATGAGAAAGTTTAGAAGGAATTTCTTTTATTTTTTAATTTATTTTTTTTGTAAACTGTCAACATTAATACTTTGTTTTTTCCTGCTTGGGTCCAAAAATACAGTGCATTGCATGCATGTCCTGTCAGCTGTACAGAGAAACATCTAGAAGTTTAAAAAAAAAAAACAAAACCAAAACCAACCAGATCTGTTGTCAACCCCATTTAAAAAACAAAGCAAAATTAATATTTTAAGAATTTTATGCTACATAGTGATAAAAGCACACAGAAGCACCTTCAGAAGGGATGCTGGGCCAAATAAAACATGGACATGACACATAGGTAAGCTCAGACCTACTCAGGAAAGCACTTAAGTTTAAATTGGTTTCTCCTTAAATGCCATTTAAATGGCAAGGAAACTGAATAGATGGTGGAAAAGAATGAGTTGGTACACCCCAGTTATCTTGAGGTGGGGGCAGAGAAGGAAACACAGAGGTATATATGGTGCACAGCAATGACTCCCAATTAACACAGTGGAACAATTAAAATTTTCAGGTGGAAATTAAACAGTTGCAGTAGCCCTGTTAAGAGGTCTCCTGTTCCGGGCTGTGCAGAGTGGGAAAGGCTACGGGCTAGGATGTGGAGTGACTGCTGAATTGAAGATTAAACACAGAAAATTAATTAACAAACTCCTAGATCCAGACAATGGGGACCCAAATCTCCCACCATGGCGTAAGACTCCAGATTGCTTACCCACTGGGAGCAGAACATGCTTTCATATCTATCTGTACTGACAAGGGCAATTCTGATGGCCTGCTTATTACAACTGCTTTGAAATTTTAATTTCATTGACAAGATGGTACCAACAAGGCCTCAGTTCAGGGAAGAAAGTATCTAACTGAGCCACGCTCCAGGTAACATGCCCTGGTACGTCTTTCCCAAAGGATCCCAAGTGTTTCTTTGAATTTCAGTGATGTTCTACAAGACCTGCAGCAGTGCCAAAGACGCATTTCTAGCAGGGGAACCAGAGGTCTGAAAGGAGAAGCCATATGTATCTTTACAACAGAAAGAGAGAGCAGACGGTGACTTGTGTCCCTCAGCTGTGCCCCTCACATCACTATAAACATTACCATTTAAGTAGAGGAAGAAGAGTGACGTAACCACAAGAGATATTAATCCCCCTTAAGAACAACTGACAAAATGTGACCACCACTACATCTAGTTTTAGGGATAAATAAGAATTAAGAATTAAAAGGGGTGGGGATTTTTTGAATTTTGAAGAGCAAAAGTGTGCAAGAGCAAAGTGAGGGAGTAAACTCTGTTGTTACCTGATACAAAAACCAGGGTCAACTAGAAATGTTTTGTAGCAGCCTTGCTGGGCTTCTAACAGGATTTCAAATAGCAAAGAGAAACAAAATGTAATCCCTTAAATTACATTTTTATTATCCTGTTTGGAGTGTGCTTACAGGCATGCACAGCTCCATACAAATCTATAAAGAAGATGTTTTATCTCTCTAGAATCTGTAGAGGTGCTTTGTTCTACAAAGCCCTTTAAAAAGCAACCAGAAAGGCAATGATCTTGTCAAACTCATCCCAAGATAGAAGAGTTCAACGTTTTTTTTCAATAACTGAAGAAATATATCAACAGAATGGACTAAAATACTTGGAAAGAAGTTTATTATCTGCAAACCGCAAGGGTTTTGTATTTCTTAGGTATTCACCAATGGAAGAAGGACCAGTTAGTTGTCAGTGAACAAGGACAGATCAATAACCAATACTGATTGTTTTTAGAACTTACTGATTATACATAAATTCCTGCTGATGCCACTGGCAAGTGTTCTGAGCATTTCCAGCCAGACTTCCAGTCCTCACGTGAGCAGCCCTTAGGAACAAGTTAGGTTTTGGTACACAATCCTGAGGTTTTTACCTCCAGGAAACTGATCCTGAAGGATAAAGGTATATGATGGGTGGTCCTTAATCATTTCCTTTATGTGAAGATTGAGGTCAGAGTGGAAAAAGAGCCAAGGAAGGAAGTCTGCAGCACCCCTCAAAGACACACGCACACATGCACACCCCTTCCTGAACAACTCCTTTGGACAGTTTAGAGGGTTAACGTGCAGTTTAAGTAGTCAGAGGTCGGGATAAACAGCTTGCACAAGCAATACGCTGTGCTATTAAGTTTTTAGAAGTGACTTAAAAATTAGGTCAGTCTAATTTGTGGCTGATACTTTGTTCTTTCACTACTATGAACTCACAATGATGTCAGTCTCAGGTTCAAACATGCCACAGTTAGCAGCGTACAGGCTTCCTGAGAGACTCTCTCAGCCTTCCTTTGTGCAAAAGGTTTCTGCCAGATTCTTAGCTCATACTTCACTGACTCAGGCATGCCACTCCAGTTTCAAGGGAGTTATACTGGCTTCCTGTCAAACACTGCACAGTTTGATAGTTTGGGTTTTTTCTTATACTTTACTGACTAAAAGTTTAATGTAGCCACTTCAGGTTACCATTTTAAGCTTCATCTTCACTCCACGACATCCAGAAGAGAACTGGCCATCAAAAGGTGTGAGAAATGGGTGTTTTCGACTAAATTCTACCCACTTTTCAATACTTCAAGGGGTCTTATAAGAAAGACAGAGACTTTTTATCAGGCCCCATCATGATAGGACAGGGGATAATGGTTTTGAACTGAAAGAGGGTCAGTTTAGACTGGACATGTGGTTGGATGGACCTATGAGCAACCTGGTCTAGTGGAAGGTGTCCCTTCCCGTGGCAGGGGGAAAGGTCCCTTTCCAACCCAAGCCATTCTGGGATATTTCCCCGTCCTTACCTGATCAAAAGAAACCCTAGATGTTCCTGTATTACACCCCAACTCAGCTAATTGGAGGTTGCAAAGCATCCCACTGAACTGGGATTTCATACAAAAACGCTTCTTATGCAGCCATCCCAAAAAAGCAAAGTGTACCGACATTTAAAAGTTCTTCTGTCTGTGTAACTTTTGATGTTCAAGGAAGTTATCTTTTCCTTATTATTTCTGACACATAACTTGCCACCATGGTTTTAAGTATGTTAGCAAAGACGACAGCTTGTGAAGCACAAGGACACTAAGTTTGTCCAGCTAGAAAACTTCCAATGATCCTTGGACCCAGCAGGAAGCTTTTGCAAGCATCTTTAACTAGACCCAAGCAAAGCAGCTGTTGGAACCACCACTGCTGCTTGTTTTGCCTGAATGGCAAAATTAAACTGAAAAGGATAAGAGAGATTTTTAAAGCAGCTATTAGCCCCTTCCACTTCAGAGTGGGAGGCCCACTCTGAAGTGACACCCTACCTCTCCCCCCACTGCTTTTCTCTCCTCATCCTCTCAGACAGGCCAAACCAGCCTTTTGAGTGGCCGCTCTCTTGAGGGCACAAAAAGAGCCTCAGGTGGGAGCGAAGGAAAGCCATCCAAAAATACAACAGCAGGTAAAAAGAACATTTCACTTTTTGAAAACGGCCATCTGAGAGCTCATTCTTTGCTATCCAAATTCTCACCACGTAACTCAGGTTTATGCCTGTCACTAAATGTCCTTAACATTCTGTGCATCCTTACTGCATTCAACCTGTTTTTCCCACTACAGCAGCCACCACAGAAACTCCCACCTCACAAACACTCAGCTGGAGCAGAAGGAAATGAGGAAAAAAGGGTGACCCTGTATGCTGCTATAACATTTCTCTTTGGGTTACACTACGAGATACATCCTACCAGCCCAGACTCTCCCACTCTGTCTGTTTCCCAAGAGGTATAGACGTTTTTATTTGGGTTTTTGTTTCCTTGTTTTAAACTATCGCATCAGTATGTTCAAACCTGTATTCTGCATCCATGGAACAATGCTACTGCAAGAATCCTTAACATGATTAGAAAAGCATCCCACTCTGTGTCAGGAAAGGATGTGTTATCTCACAGCCATTTTCAGCACCGCATTAAATTCCAGCTACTCTTAGAAAACACACAGAGGTGGTTCCCAAGAACTACGCATCCAACAGATCTCCACTATTACTGCTGCATCTGCAACTGCCCAAGGATACAGGAAAGGCAAGTCTTGCCAGGAGAGGTGACATCTTTCAGAGAGCAGTTAATAGGGAGCGATAAGAAGGAGGAGGGCACGAACTCCAGAATGCACAAGCCCTTCCTCACACACGCAGACATGAAACAGAACCAAATAATGATACAGAAACAGAAGTCAAGGCTTGCAAAACATCTCCATATCCAGCCTGTCCCTCTTCCCAAACAGGAAGAGAAGTCCAAAGCACATCCCGAAGTAGGTCATAAATTACCCAATGAATCATATTCCTCATGGAAACAGTCTGGCTGAAGCCACACCACTGAAAATAGCCAATAAAAGACAGAAAGAAACCTAAAAGATACCGTCAAAGAAAGAACACTCTCCCCTCCCAAAATTCTTGGAGTTAATACCAAAACAAGAAAATCCTGAAGTCATCCTCATAAGTTTACTAGATTTGTGCTATATTTTTCCCATAAACAAAACTTTCTCTGGATTATCAAGTTGTTTATTTTTACTAACTCAAACTTGACCTAGACCTAGCTTTATATTCACTGCTTTTGTTTGAAGTTTTAAGTGGGGTTTTTGTTCCTGAAACCTTGCCTGCCTTCCCCAAAGGGCAAGTTTAAATCAGCTTTAATCAGTTTTAACAGGGAAGAAAGAAGAAAAAATAATCCCTCTCCCTACAAACCTTTCTTAGAGCCTGGGTGAAAAAAAGTTTGTTTTTTCTGGAAAGAAAAAGCAACAAATAACACAACACCAACAAACAAAAGAAAACAAAAAAAAAAGGGGCAAACAACCACTCCCCCCTCTAAAAACCAACAAAGCGCACACAAAAAAAGGAGAAAATATACAAAATTGATAGTTTCCTTAAAAGTATTTTTCAGGTTGCTGAAAGCTTTGCCCTTTTCCAGTTCCAACCAAAAATGTACTGCATGACTCAAAACTAGAACTAGAAGTTTCATTCAGCAATGCTACAAGGAGGCAATAACTTAGCTCTTCTAAAGTAAAAACAACTTTCCTTTAGTTCAAAGCTGACTTAAAGGTATCAGTGACAAACACAGCAAGTGAGATGAGATGCAAGTGCCTTTATAAAGTCATGACAGTGACCAGATGTAGTTGATGGGTTTGTTACCTGGGGTTTTGCTTGTTTGTTTGCTGGTTTTTTACACTTTTATTTGTGTTAGTTTGCCAGCTAGAGTGGTGCATGCAATTAGGCTCTCCGTGGGAACTCCGAGTGGCGTGAAAAGACTGATCCTGGTGGATATGAGGAGTCATGGCAAAAACACACCCAAGAGAAGCCAACTTCTACCTATGAATGCCAAAAGCACTTCAGATGTACTGACTTAGGTGGGAAATCGTTTCCAGAAGAGACTTTATCCTTGGCTGAAATTGCCTTCTCTGATAGGATTACAGCAGAGGTCAAAACGTGCAGGAAAAGCGCTGAACGCAGCCACAGAAGCAGAGGTCACCAGGAAAGAGGGGAAGGAGAAGTGCTCCTCCCACCCCCTTCAGGCTTCCTCCTCTGCAGCCACACCACCAGGCTCAAGCTAGAGCAGTAAATTCCTAGGGCGCGTGCTTCCTACATGAAATAATCTATAAGCTGGGATCTGGGCAAAGTCAAGCACAAATCTAAAAAGAAAAAAAAAATAAAAATCTTTAGAGCATCTGAATTTTAATTCAGCTTAGAGGGCTTTGGATCAGGCAAAATAAAAAAAGTAACAATCCCAAACTACGAGTTAGATCTAGAAAATGTATCTAGTCTACCTGTAGCTACAATGTCTACTCAGAACTAAAACATTTTTCTCTAATCTTGTTCACACCATCAGCTTGATGCATAGTTTTGCCAAGGTTCAGCTTTCTGGCACTCTATTGAAAGCATAACCCCATAAGACCATCTTGAGAACCAGCTTTAGGTTTGGCAGGGAGACCACCTGGCATCAAAGATATTCCTATCGGTAAGCCTCTGGCCATATGCCTGAATTTTACTCGAAAAGCTGCATAATAACAACAACTATTATATTTTTAAATGTGTTTGGCAGCTAAAAATCTTCTGATGTTCCATGCATGCTTCAGTGCAGGGACAGACAGTGTGCAGAGGAGATGCTTAAATCTAAGACTCGAGAGTTAGCTCTGAATCAAAACCACTAACTCAAACGAGCCTTGGTAGAAAGAAGGATTTATTTGTGTGGGCTCATCCAACAGCTTGGCTACAGAGATTTCCATACACAGGCTAAGTACTTTCTCTGTGGCACCTCACAGTGTAGCTCAGGTAAAACTCAAGTTCATAACTCCTTTCAGCACAAGTGTGTAGAATCCAGCATGAGAAAGCACCCGTGTGAGGACTGCTAGCACTGCATCCTTGTTCTTATGCAGCACGATAGGGATAAGCACCTTCCTCGGGGCAGTACTCGCTCACTTGAGGAGTAATTATTTAACCACAACCCCATCTGCTTTGCATTCCCATTAAAGAAATTTTAATGCAAAAAGTAAGAGCTTGGCTAGGAGTCCTTGGCCCAAATATCCTCTTATCGTCTCTACACTGCTTGCCAGGTCATTGCTGCTTGTACTTCAAATGTTTGTAGCAGACAGACTGTGACAAATCCAAAGAACTTTGTCATTAAAGGAAAAACTTTGAGCCTAACAGTAGAAAGTGCTCTCTGTGCTTCACTAACCTTATCAAGCTATACTGTACAGACAATTGAAATTAATAGAAGGATTCTTAGGAAGCTCCAACTTTGGAACCATGTTTTCTCTGATTCAGGTAGACTGGAGCAAGGAAGAAAATTTATGCCCTTTAGCCCCTCACAAACACAAAAAAGACTCCCAAGGGAAACCAGCCCACTACAGGCAGTAATTTAAGCAGTACAGATCTACCCAGGAACATCAGCTTCTCCTTCTGCCTGCTCTGGGGAGTTACCTTCACTACTGCAGAACAGCAGGATCCTGCTCTGCCTTAGCTACTTAAAGGCATTTGAGCTGTTTCCTCTGAAAGGAACAAACAGACAAAGCTCACCAGCTCCAAGAACATCTGAAGGAAAAGAAAAAAATTCCCCTCATGCTGTTACCACTCAACAAAGATAAAGACATGCAATAAAATGTCCCACTCCACTGCATTTTGCACTTATTACCGTACGTAGCTCCCATGACTCAAAGCAGTGGCTCCCACACAGGCTGCCAAACAGTCTAGGTAAGGATCTATTTTGATAAAACCATAGGCATATCCAGAATTATTTTGGTGAACAACTGGCACCAAGTGAATGATTTACTAACTTGGAATTCACATTTTGTTACGGGGTAAATTATCACAGAGCATCAAACTAACTAAGAATCTAAATATGGGTACCTTCTCTTAGTATTTTTAAGGCATGATCAAATGCTCTTGGGGCCTTTCACAGGCCATCTATCCATCCAGCGCGTCAATTCCCATGGTACTCCACCCAGCCCTTGCTCTTTTCAGACATTTAAATGCATTCAGGTTTACCCATGAGAAAGCTTTTTCTCAAGAGCGGGTTCCATGTCTGAACCCAGCAATTAGATTAACAATAGTTTCAGACACATACAACCTTGCAGAATCCATCTCCATACTCCTGATGCCCCAAGCAGGAATGGTGGCTTGCATCCACCATGGCAGAAGCATTCAGGACATCAGTGTGTGAAGAGCCAGGAGGTAACACAGCCATCAGGGTTACAGGGATAGGCATTTTACACTTGTCTCACAACAATTAAGAAAATCTTGAAGTTCAATGATTATGAAGGAGAAGAGAAACAATGGGCCACCTTTTATGCTTCACAGGTTTCAACTAAACCATAAAGAACAAGA
Organism: Chloroceryle amazona; assembly: GCA_027560015.1. NCBI lineage: Eukaryota > Metazoa > Chordata > Aves > Coraciiformes > Cerylidae > Chloroceryle > Chloroceryle amazona. The sequence continues at coordinate 68,745 of JANHFX010015490.1, forward strand.
GATTAAGCCTCCTGGAAGATCTGGTAATTTTCTTACCCTGTTTATATTACTGTCATGATCAACTGTGTTTCAATTTTCATTTTTTTAATCTAGAGAAAATCCATTGTAAAGCTATAAACACAGCTAACTCATTTGAGGTTGACATCCACATGAAGCAATAAAGGAATTTGTGGCATCCTATACAAACAGTTCAGTGAAAACCCCACATTAAATGGCCCATCAGGTACTAATATGTAAAGTCACAGTCAGATGTGAAAATTCAGTCAGAAAATTTGTCCTTTTGTTGTAGCTTTGAGTTTTCTACAAGGAAAAAAAAAAAAGGGAAAGAAAAAGAAAAAACCACCCTGAAAGCAAATCTTAATTTAACACAGACATGTGCACTACTTCAGTAAGTTCACAGAGAACACAGTAACAACAGTGGTCAAGAGATGTGTCTTGCCAGAGCAGAAACAAGTTTACATGACATATGTTTTGGGGACTGACAGGAACCACCACATGTAAACCCATCACTTCGACACCTCATCCATCTCAAAATTCAGCTCTGTTAAAACCCTCACAGCAAACCTGAGCATACATTAAGGAAACAACCACTGCTCCTGACACAGGCTCGAGAGATAAGATAGGAAGATGGGAATTAGCACCAGAAGGTACAGAAGAAAGAGGGTTCTGATGTTTAAGAGTTACTTTGAAGAGGTCATCTTGTGCGTGCCAACTGTTGGCAGTCACCAACAAAAATAAATTCTTGCTGTTAACAGAAGCAACTGAAAAGACAGGGAACTTTAGATGTTACTACACTTTCTTCTGGGTTTTAACCACCGCACATTGCAATAAAAAAGGCGACAGAAAGAAGATGTGATTAACTGATGGCCAATTCTAGAACAACCTGTCACTAGCTGATGGATTCACCTACAAATCAAGTTACTGAATGGTGAACTAATTTCTAGCAGCCCAATGAAGGAACTGAAAAATGTGCCCCAGCCAAGAGGCTCTCCTTTTTGCATTCCCTTTTTTTTCCAGCTTCACCTCATGGCAGATTCCTCCCTAGACTTCTACATCAAAGCTAGAGCTGTACCCTGCCTATTTTTTTTTACATGGCATTAAAACAATTTAAACACCACAGATGAAAAATGCTCAGGGAGGCACACGATTGCCTTTCAGTTGTAGCACAGCAGCATTTCCTTTGGCTTGACCATGCCGCTCACACCTACGCAGAACACTGCGGCAAATGGAATTTCCTAAACATGATCCTTTGACCAGATGCATCCTCATTTTCATCTTAAGCCATAAAAACACGAGACCTTCATCTATCTCACACTCCTTCCAAACACTGCCTCAGAATCACTACTTGGCAATGTCTACGCTACCATGCCTACTTGGGCACGGGTACTAAGACCAGAATCGCCTCAGCGAGCGTCACTCCTCTCTGCCTCTAGGACCACCAAACACAGCAGAGTTCATGGTCTGCGACTGGCCTCCTGACTTCTATAATAAATATCTGCATTGAAGGGATACTGCAAAAAAAAGGGTATGTTAAGTAAAAATAAACTGTGACTCCAGTTTTAGATGCCAAAGCAAACAAGATTAGTACTCCATAAAGAAAATAACTGAGTTATTTACCACTTTGGAGTTACACCAAGTAGTTGACACAACCAAGCTCAAGCCCAGGATTTTGGTATATTTTCATTACAACTTGGTTTTGATTAATTTGGTCTCAAGACAGCACTGGTTTTTGCAGGAAAAAAAAAAAAAAAAAAAAAGAGAGATGTAATCTCCAAAACCTTTTCTCTGCTTCTGGAATAACACTTCTCAATCATTCCGTTTCACAACAGGGACCTTAACAGGAAAAAAAATATTAAGAAACAAGTATTTTGATAACAAGTTCTCTGTTTAGTGTTTCATAACAATTATATGCTTGCAGGGATGCCGTGTCGTTCTGGACAGAGAGTATTTCAAAATCAAAACCTATCAGGAAGGAATTAAGAAAACCATGCTCCCCAAATAGGGAAGGCAGATGATACTGAAGCGAAGAGCACACTGTACTATGAGTCCAGCCTTCCTCACTCCTTTAGTTAGTGAAATGGCATTATATTTGAGGTCAGCCAAAGCATGATGCATATGAGGAACCATTAGCTGCCATGAAGGTTGATGAGGAAAAGTCTTTTCCTAGGGGAAGATATAAACAAGCCAACCCCCAAAAAAGTCTGTATGTGGCTATTGGGAGGAGAGGAGGAACAAGAGGAAGAAGAAATCACTATGAATCTGGTGTCTTGAATTCAGGAAAACATCAGAGCTGTTGCAAATCTTATAATTGTAAATAAAAGAACTAAACAAGGAACCACAACGAAAAGAGGGAAGAGCCAAGCCAATTCTCTCCTGAGAAGGAAGTAAGGGGAATACCGTGTCAAATGCAAAAAGAATCTAATTTGATGAAAGACCATCCACATTTCAATTTAGGCTTTGAACCATGGCAGAACAAGCCAAGGGACACTTTTTGTTCCATGTTTGTTACCTGGAAATAAGAAACTAAGCTTTTCCCCTGCTCCTCACTAGAGTGATCTTAGTACTCAGTCAGAAAGACAGTTTACCATCTGCATCAGCTCCCCACTAAGTGACAGTGGTCACAATACAGCTGAGGTCAGCGCACTCCTGGAAGGAATCCTACCAGAGCTAGCACACCACTGTGTTTCAGAAATGGTGCTTAAGACACTGCCGGGCCAAAAGATTCTCCAATTCAAGAAGAGAGAGGAAATTAAAGTGCATGTTTAGCTCCCAGCTGAGGCTGGAAGCGGCAGAAGGTATACATACCGCTTCACAAGGAAAGGGAACAGGAAGCCAGGGAAGAAAAGAGTCATTATGTTCAAATGGTAACATTTTCGTGAGGTTACACAGGCCAAATGAGCATATCCCAGAAAAATGTGAATCCAAGCCTGGGTAAAGAAACAGAAAGCAGAGTAAGTGACAGCAGATAGAAAAAGAAATAAAAAAACCCAACAACTTTAGAAGAGCGAAGAGTCTCAGACTGGAAAATGTATCAAAGCAATAATAAAAATCATAAGAGCTCGTGCACAAAAATGGAAGGATGCAATTAAACTTGATAGTAGCAACTAGATAATAAAAAACAGAGCAAACCCACGTTTATTTGCAAGAGCTTCTCCCGCGCAGGATGCTGGTAAAAGATAAGTTCAAGACGGACTAAGTCTACTGTCAGGACTGACCTATTAAAAGAAAAAAAAAAGCTGATGGACTAACCGTAAGCTACCACTGTCAGAGACAGTTAGAGAGACAATTAAGAATCCAGCAGAAGAGGCTACTTGCAAGTTCGTTCTCTGACTGAAGTATGAGCAGTCATAAAAACTACTTGAAGCAGCAGACTCAGAGGAGCAGCTGGAGGCAGAGGGACTGTGTCAAACAGCTGGACTCAGTAACCTTTTCTGCTAGCACAGCTGGAAAAAGACACTTTGTCAATAGTCTTTAGACTACCGTTCTCTGGCTTTGTGTATTTAGGTTAAAGCTCCTGGTGCCACTGACTGGTTGTACTTCTAAAGCACTCACACCGACAGCAACGCACAGCATAACCCACAAATATTAGAAGACAAAGCTGGGGAAGCTGGTACGTTTGTACCTGCAATGTACTTAGAGGACATCAACCTCTTCAACTGGACATATTCTAGAAGCAAATACAAAATCTGCCAACACTTTCAAAAGCAAAAATAGAAAAGCTTCTCTTGCATCTGGAATAACTACATACATCTCCGATTAAAAACAAAACAAACAAAACCCCAACAACAAAACAAAACCAAACAAAACCAAACAAACCACAAACAAATTACTAAAAGCATGAGGAAAAATAGCAACTCACAACAGAAGGAGTTTCCCCCACCCCTTCCCACCCTCTCCCTTGTGCTGAAGGACAGGTCTTTTACATGGACTCAGGAGCATGCTATTTGATGCTTAAGTCCCTACAAATTTCCCATGTGAAGATACGGTCTACAGTGCAAAGTTTGAAATCAGTTAATTCTTCAATATTTACAAATACCTAGCAATAAAGACTGGATACACAAGCCCACACAAAATTATTCTCTCGACAGCTGCCACATAGGCTCAGACAAACCACAAAACTAACTCATTAGTGTTTAACAATCTTCAAAAAGCTATCTTCTAGATGCACAAATAATATTTACTACTGTGAACCCACTGGAAGGTACACCTTTCTCTGTTCTTCCTATAACTTGTCACTGGACTTCATTTAGACAGCCTGTCAGGTGGCTTCCCCTCATACACACAGAAAAGAACTCTTTTGTTATTATCTACTACTGCAAGTTTAGTATAAGTAGCCAAAGTGGAACGATCCTATCCTACTGTCACATTAGAACTATGTTTTCTGTGTTTTAAAAGGCTCATTTTCGTGTGCAACTAATGCAGAATTTCTTTCTTCCTTTCAGAAAATATTTTTCATCTTTGTTGATACAATTTTCTCCTGCCCCCCCTTAGTCTCTATAGATGGACTTTCCCAACATCCCATCAGTACCTTTTCTTTCTCTCACCAGTTCTGTTCCTTGCACACATCTCCCTTTTCTAGTATTATCTCCATGGCAGAAGTTGTACCTAATATCACACAACACTTGAAACTTTTCAATCTGTAGTTTGAAACTCAGGCTCCAGATGAGCCTGAATATTTTTCCACTGCAGTGCAATTAAACCACAGTTTGAGTAAAAGCAGAAGGATCACAGTTCTGCCTGAGACATCAGAAGATGGTACTGCATTTCAAGTTAGCCATTTAAACATACATCAGAAAAAAATCTGCAGAATTCTGAATTCAAGGAAGTCTATTTTACCATCAGTGAAGTTGAAAGATGTGGTTCTGCACTGACGGTTTAATTACTCCACCTTCACCATGTCCTAAAGCAGCTAATCTACTTGCTGCCCATCCAACTCCACCTGCCCAAAGAAAGCAATGCTCTTTTCTACCAACAGGTAGATTTCCCCAGCTATGCTTTGATGTGTAACCATTGACATTTGAAAGGGAAAGACCTTTCAAGGAGGAAGCTACACTTGTAGATTCTCACTTTGCCAACATAAATGGAAAAAAAAACAAACAGGTAAACATGCGATAAACAGCCAAGGAAGAATAATGTTTCACTGTGCTGAAAAGCAGTATCAACAGTTGGGCCAAATATGAAGCACTCAATAGAAATGTCTTATTTTGGTAGACAATAACAAGAAGATTTTTCTAAGTGTACTTAATAATTTAGTTAAGCAAAGAGACAGAAAAATGTCCTACTACTGGTTATCTGCTCCAGTATCAGGCAGGTTCCAGGTTAGAGAAACCATAATATTGTTTATTTTTGTTTTCCTTAGGACCTTTAACATCTGTCATATGCTTAAAGTTTTGTTTTCTTCCCTTTTTTTTTTTAAACCCCAAACTGAACTGCAGAATGAGGTATAACTGCTTGCTAAGCACATACACACAAAAAGTTAAATGCTCGACATCCCTCCATAGTCAATCCATAACATAAATTCTTGGATTTGAAATATTCAGACTTAAATCATCAACACTGTCTTGACCCCCTTTTTTTTTTTTAATTACTCATCAAGCCATGAAAGCCATTTTTCTGCCAAAGTAGACAGTCTCTTCAAGTAAAAGAAGACCTCCTCCCCTATTGTATTACCTCCTTATTCTTGACTTAAACAGGAGGCAAAGTTAGCAACTGAAAAGAACATTCTGCCCATTTTAATGCAAAATCTTGAAAATCCTTACCACAGCTCAGTCAGAAAGATTAGATGATCACTGGTTGAACCCTCTCAAAATCCTGCAACTAAAAGGAAAAGATGTAGTGTTAAACAGCAGCTGTATTTTCACTTAGCTATGCAGACATTTCATAGCCACTTTGCCATAGCAGCTTATGTCTGGGTGTTTGAATAAAAATAGCTTATGGGCTTGCTTGTTACACCATTAAATAAAGTGCACAAAGGAATTGCCAGTACTGTTTTTGCCCATGAAAGGCAATGGTCATTAATAGCTTGTATTTGCAGAAGGTTGCCAGAGGGATAGCATGCCTGAGCTTCCTTCCACAGCTTTCTATAGGTTTAAGCACACACAAGGCAGCAGGGGAGAAGACACTACACATTTCCTCATTCCAGACCAGGTCGCGTCTGCTGTACAGTTGGCAAGTCAAGCAAACCTCATCTGGACAAAAAGGTTCAAATGCTGTACATCTGAGGGGCAGAAGGATGCGGGTCTCTTCATGGAAAGACTATCTGGGGAGAATGTGCAGTGATGGTCGGTTAGTAGTCAGTTTCTTTTGCGTCCTAACTAGTATCTTATCTAGGTGATCCTGCTCTGTCAAGGGGATTGGCCTAGATGATCTTTTGAGGTCCCTACCAACCCTGAACATTCTGCTTCTGTGATCCTGAGGATTTACACTTGTACTACTATTGTTTTTACCACCCATTTTATGCTTGAATGAATTAACTTTCTTCCAGTAACATTTTGAGAGGCGATAGGCAACAAATGGGCTACTCATACGATCATGTCGGGGCTGGATAAACACATTTTTTGAGCATCTTCAAATAAGTCCACCTGGAAATCACAGCAGACAGGCGAAGCGAGCCACACTGAGGAAAGACGCTTTGTCAGCTGGATGGTATCCAAACATGGATCACCTAACAAGCAAACTGGAGGACTGAGAAGCTGACAACATGCTCACAACATGTCAACCATGGCAAGCAAGGGATTTTCACCAGCAGGACAAGAGAGCTTACTCCACCTACCAGGAAAGATACATCATCAGACATGTTTGGATGACAAGTTACATGCAAGAAAAAGCAACACAAAAGAAAAAAAGGAAATGGTGAGAAACAAACAAGGTAACAGAGGAAAGTACAAGTGCAAGCACCTTCATTAGTCTGTCTAAATGTACCCTAAATAAAATCCCTGCTTTCTAGGGGAGCATGAAGTTTACCAGCTCCCATAAGGGCAATGCCTATTTGCCCTCAGCTGCTGCGTCTTCCCAAGGTATGGGACTGAGAAGCTACAGACCAGTCATTGTTGACTCCCTCTTTCCAGTAAGACCTCACAGCACTCACTGTGTAAAGCTTGAGAGCTTTTAGGAAATTGAAATGACATGGAAGGAGCCTGGGAGAAAGTAGAAGAAGGCACTGGGTCCTGTTGCTGTGAAGAGAGACTTGTCATTGATGCAGAGCTCCAAGCAAACTACGAGAAGAGAGAGATTTCACAGCCTGTCCTCTATCTGGAGCACACCCGCCTTGCACCCTGGGTCTTGGGACAGGCACTCCTACTAAAGTGGTGATACCATTTGCCTTCTGCCAATCTGGATTCAATCTAGTGTATGCTTTCAGATTTACTGGGACTTAACCCAATAGCGACAACCCAATGCACTAAGATCACTGCTGTACTTTTTTCCCGTTGCTGGAATATTCTTTGTACTTGCTTAAAAACTGCCAAAGCTTTACGAGTCCTCATTGAAATCGAGATGAAGGTTTTCTGTTTGCTTCCTGAGTATTCCTAGTAGGAGACCTTAGTAATTCTCTCATTTTAGAATGGCACTCTGAATATGATGGGGTTAGAGGAGATACATCTAACACACAGTTTCTTTCCCCGCCAGCTCTCTTTGCTCCCAGTTTTCCAGAGTTCAGTCTCCCATGAAACTGTCAGGGATGGCAGAGCTGGAAAGCAAGCACAATATTTTAAGAGAGACAGTATGAAATTCCAACACCTAAGCAGGTTCCTACCTGTAACAAAATACTTGTGGGAACTGTATAGACAATAGGTACCATATGCCTATTCCAGACAGCATTAATACAAAGAGTGGAAAGTAATCTCATGCCTGTCCTTTACCAAATGTTCTTGGTGCTTACAACCCACCTTTGAAACGAAGGCTTGTTTCAGTAGTGAGAGAAACCCTCTCAAGTGTAGTTCAGACTCTTTGGATGTATTTGGAAGACAGTGTTTAGAAGATGGATGGCTTCCACACTTAAGGGACTGTATAAACTTGCTGAAATACACACTATCAAGAAAGTCACTCCCCTGCAAGCACCATCTTGCAGGTACAAACCCAAGTCCTGACATGGGATTTGAGTCTTTAAAATCTGGGGTGAACGATTCTAGCACCTAGCAATTGAGAAGCAAACCCAAAACTTGGGCTATTAAAAGTGTGGTGCTTCTATCCCTAACATTATGAGTTATTCAGCCTTTAAAGATGCTTTACCAGAGGTTCAGTAGCAACAAAATGCATTACCGAATCAATTCTACCCAGAAGAGTGTGGGAGGAAGGACAGTTGCTTTCTGAGAGCAACATCTATGCTACACATGCAGAGCCAAAGCTGCCTAATCCAGCAGGCTGAACACATACTAGTTATTCAAACTCAAGAACGTGTGCATGAAAGGAATTTCATACAATTAGTCTCTGTTGTCCTCCTTGATTTATGCTCTCTGTAAATTTCCCATCCCACTGTTGCTACATTACACACTCAGACCCATCATTTTGCCTACCACAATGCCTTCAGTAATATAAAAAACCCTCAAACATTAGGCAAGCAGACAAGGATGTCTAAAAAGACGGTATTTGTACAAGCCACTGATCTGTCATTCAGTCAACAAACAGGCTCAATTCGTGGATTATTACAGTAAAGCAAAGTCCAGTGAAGCACAATGAAAAAGAGGTAACACTGGTTTAGTCTCAGTGTTAGAAACCGTGTCAAAGTCTTCTACCAAACTAATGTAATGGAACACAGTTATGATTCTTTGAAAAAAAAAATATTCATACAGTTTCATGACATTTTCACTCTGGATACTATGAAAAAAGATCTTACAGAGGACAAAAATGACTTTTTTCTCCACTACTGAAAGCCTCTGCACACCTCCATTTGTGTATCTTTATTTTCTAAACAATGGAAAGAAGTTTGTCACTTAAGCTTGGAAGCAAAGAAGAGTGCAAATTCACCTGAGGAGGCCCATGCAAGGAACTCATTCTAGTTTCTCAGAAACGGGATGAAAACTTGTACCACACAGGGTAAAATCAGTTGCAAGAACACACTAGAGAGAAGCTGTATAAGTTACTGGCAATGTATGGCTGATATTGTGACCAAGGAAGAGCAGAGCTAACTGACTTCCTCGGAAAGAAGGACCGTCTTTCAGCAGATCACTTCATATATTCACACAGCGCAAATGTTACAGCTTCCGACAGCACAAGCACAGAAAAGCAGCATTATGGGAGCTCAAGAAGGTCCGTGGCACAAGAGAGCATTCTGCACCCCCACAGTTGCACAGGAAACCTCCCATCGTGGAGGCAACACACTTTCCCCTCTTTCCTATCCTGCCCAATTATGAATTTGGGGTTTTTTTTTCAGCTGCCGGAGCATTTTGTAGGGACACAACATGGAAAGCTGCCAGCCTTCCCAGAGCCAACTCCGAGTAGGTCAGTGTTGGCTCAGCAGCAGACCACATAGTGCAACAAAAGGAAACACAAGGCCTTGAACTCATGCCCATCTTCCCTCTTGTCCTCCATAAACACACCCTAGATGCAGATTTTCTTTGATCGCCGAGGAACAGTGATTCACTGGTGGCCAACATCATCTCCACTGGAGACCCTGATAGCTGCCAACAGGCCCTATCCATAAGCAAACCAAGAATTGCTCAGATTAAAAACTATGCAAACCCCGAAGTTGCCAAACTTTATCATGAATGTGTATTTTTGGCTTTCTTCAGGTGTTATGGGAACTTACAGAGTAACTGTAACGGTGATTTCTTACAGGGAGCTGCAAAGCCATACCAATCTGAAGATCAGGTCCAGCAAAGGAGAGAAGCAGAGATAGGAATTTCCCTGTTCCCACAGCCATCTTCAGACAGCAGCAACACTGCAGTAGCACAGGAGACATCTCAGGCTCTAGCCTTGCTCCAGAGCCATTTTCATCTCAATCGGCTTTACTATCAGGGTGCTGATACTACTATTCTACTGATAAAAGAAAACCCTGGGGATAGGGACCCCCACATGACAACTAGGAAGTAGCCTGAGGTTACAGTGTACTCTTCACTCTCATGCAAATGACTCCTGGTCCTCAGTTAATTGCTGGCTTTAGTCCAGGCTGACACCCCTCACACACATCACCAGGCTACCTACCACCTTTGGGTTTTGTTTCATGCAGGAAGTAGAGGCCACGTAGCTAACTGGCAGCCCTAAAGAATGACACATTAGCCTTTGTTTATGAAGGGGGACACCAAATAAATCAGAGAAATATTACCAATACTGATACGATACCTCAAATATTCTATAGAAACCCTCCATGTCACTACACTAAACCTGGGAACGATCCCTAAGGAACCGCAGGGCAAGTGAACATCCCATGCAATGCATCAAGGACATGGCCACTTCCCCACTACCCAGAGAAACAGCTTCTTGATAATTCTTCTAAAATAATCATGGATGTACCATTACACAACCACGCACAAAATACTACAAGATTACAAGAAACATTCAGTCATTTGATCAGTGTAACAATATATCTGTAGAGACAGATACACAAGACTCACAGCCGAACCCACACTTCTTCCTGAGGGTGAAACAAAAGTCAAAAGGATGTGCCAATCCTTCCATGCCCCCTCTATGCCATCTGGCTAGTAAGGACTGTCAGCACTTGAAGAATATCCATGATGCCTTCCTGATTGCTCTTACAGGGGAATAAAAAGGGAAGAGAAGGCAGAAGAGGGAGGCAGAAGAGGGAGGTCATAGAAAATTCACCAGGCATACTATAAAGTGAAAGTTAGCACCCTGTCTCCTTTTTCTTCAGGGAAAAATGCTTCAACTGTATTCCTTAGAAAAGCTGTATTTTGAAAACAGTGAATATACCTGAAGAGGTCAGGGGATTTAGGCATGGGACTTTGGAAAGATGGGTGACAGACCCTCACCTTGCACAGCAAACGGGAGCAGAGCTCACTTGATGACCAATGCAGGTTACAGAAAACAATGGCTCATTTGCCTATTCAGCATTTCTTGTGGAGGTCTAGAAACAGCCTGAATTTGCCCTCCGAGGGCTTCTTAAAGCCGACAGCAATCACTTATCTCAGAGCTGGAAGAAGAGCAGCTGACCCATCCCACCTTTCAGCCTCTAATAAATCCGTACAAATCCAGTCACCCTGTCTCTCCTGCTGCTGGCTGTGAGCGCAGAGGAGCAGAAGTCGCAGGGCAGAGTCATTTCGCCAAGGAAGGTGCACAGGCACATGGCAGATACAACCACAACTCCTCCCACAGGCTGAGGGCTGGCTCAGACCCCAGAGGAGACAGAGTTCCTAGCGAAATCCATTTAACACATTCCTGCACAGCTCCTGCCGATAGAGCTCCTATGGGCAAGCTAAAAGCAAACACCCTTGCCAGGCTTGTTGCCTTCCCTGAAAGAAGAGCATACATTTTAGAGAAACAAAAACAAGCCGACCTCCCTTTCTTCTACAGAAGTTCTGGCGTGATTTTGTTCCGTTATATCTGCTTAGGTAGCTATCAACACCAGAGATACCGGAGCAGGAACCTATTTACGTGTCTTCATACAACATGGTGCATTTTTAAGCGTTTGGTTGGGCTTTCTGGAGCTTTGCACATGTATTAAACCATACATTATTTTGCAGCTGCCACCTGTAATTAGCACAGGCACTGGCACCTTCACAGCTGCTTTTATTTTTTTGTTCATTCAATCACAATTTCAAGGTCTCTTTTTAAGATATACTGGGATACTATTGTACTAAATGAGTATAATGACCAACATTTATTCCACCTCAGACATTTGTTTTAAAGATTCCTTATAAAAATATTAATAAGCAGGATTTACTTTGGGATAGCACTGTTACTTGCAGCTTTTGTCATTCAAAATTAAAGCTAAAAATACACATACACTTGCCCCGTTATACACTTGCTCCACGTTCAAATAGAAACCCCCAGACAACCAACATAAACAACTGTGATGAATGCTTCAATGTCCAGTGGGCACTGGGATGAACACCATAAAAAGAAATTAAGACTTACTATTTTTCCATCTCCCCTCAAAACACAGAAGTCTAAACCAACTCCTGTTTGGTCAGTTGTGACTTTGTAAACTCCCTATCTACCAAACCGCATGCTGCCAGGAATAGTCTAAATCTCAAAGCAAGGATTACAAAATTGTTTTGGGGTTTTGGTTGGGGTTTTTGCTTTTAAGAACCCCAACACACATCCTTACAAGGAGAAACGGTTTAATCTGCTTTTTAGCTTTCAAAATTAGCACAGATCTATTTATTCTACTGGGTATACACCGAATGTTTGAACAACAGCAAAAAAAATCGTGTTAGTCATAGGTCAGACAATACAGCTCGCTATGGCTACACCCTTCGCTTGAAGGAAAATCAAAAGATTGATTTTTCTAGTTCAACCAGCTAAAGTGACAATGAAAGAAAGTAAATTACCCTAGCTTTTCTTTTCAAAGAGAGAGAGAGAAGAGAGAGGAAAGAAAGAGAGGGGAAAGAGAGGAAATAAAAGAAAAAAAAAACAAAAACAAAACCAACAAACGAAAAAAAAACCCAAACCCCAACACCCCAAAAAAGAGCTTCCCCCCTGACATCTATCTGCCCGAATGGGTTTTGGCCGCTGAAAGATCCCTACCATTGGTCAGGCTTTGCAAGAGGCGCATCCCATCCACCTTGCTCGGCACGCACCGATGCGCGCTCAACTACCTCCTCATCCCGCCTCTTCCTCAGGGGAGAGAAGAAAAAAACAGAAGTGAAGGCAGGAGAGGGGCTCTCTCAGGCCGCGTCCTGGCGCCAGCCACGGCCCTTTACGCGAGCTCAATACCAGGTTAACAATTTGCAATTTGCTTCCCTCCCAGGCTCCGCGGAGCCCTCCATTTTGTCAGCTGCCTCAATTTAAACGTTTTCCAAGTGGAAGGCAGAACTTCGGCATTTCTTCGGGAGCCCTTGGCGGCTTTTAAAGCATCCTCGACCATTTTAAGCAGTGCAAAGCCTGGCCGGGGCCAGCACTGGTTTACTAAGTTTAGAAACGCGGGCGCGCACGGCAAAGCTCGTCCAACAGCCTCCCCAAACCAGCCCTGAAGCCGGTCTCGGGGCGCGCTGAAGAACTCAGCGGGCTCCCCTTCATCCCTTCCAGCGGCGGAGCTGCCGCCCCTTCCCTGCTCAGAAGGCACCCGGCTCTCTCTTCCCCCCCCTCTCCCCTCCGCTGCCTTTACGAGGA
>JANHFX010015492.1:5882-22994 GCA_027560015.1 Chloroceryle amazona
CTGCTCTGGAGCCTTTCCAGCCCCCCCGGCTCTGTTCCTGTGTGGGCTGCCCTGGGTGACCCTGCTCTGGCAGGGGGCTTGGACTCGCTGATCCCCAGAGGTCCCTTCCAACCCCTACCCTTCTATGGTTGCCATTTTGGTGCACGTTGACACGCAACCCAAGAAAGGAAAGATCTGAGCACAGGGTGTGGGGAGGGCTGGAGCTGGTGTGGGGTGGGCATGGGGTGCAGCTGGATGGGCTCCCACTGCCGAGACACTGCAGCCTGATGCTGGTGTGGGCAGGAGGGAAAATATTTGCTGTCAAACCTCCCAAGTGGGGAGGAATCCAATCTGCCTCTTAGAAAATACAGAGACCTTTAGCTTAGCCCCTTTTTCCGAAGTCTGGACCTAGGGTAGAATCTCCAGTTTGTCATTCATTAGTGTTTTGTACAGTAAGTTGAGGGTGAGCCCAGTTTAGAGGTGTATTCGGTGTGGGTTGTTACCTCTCTTTAGGTTTTCACTATGGCCGTATGACACAACAGCCTTGTCATTCTGGCACCTTTGGCTCCTGATCAAAGCAGCTTTGGAGCAGATGAAGCTTTCCCTCCCAGCATCCTGTTAGGGAAGAGCATTTCCCAGTTTCTTTAAGTTGCTGTGGTTGACAAGTGGAGTTCTGTTCCTTTATTTCAGGAACCGCAAGAGTTTCAGGATAGGGAAAGAGTGAACGGATTCTGTTGCTGTTTATTAAAAGTGCTTTTTAAGGCAATTTTTACTCCACTGTGTTAGATGGGGAATTCAAATGAACGTCAGTATAGTTATAAATACTTTTGAAAAACACGTCTGGCTTGGCTGATAAGGCTTTGCTGCTATCTCGTCTCACTCGTTTGGGGCTTGGTGATAACTTCCAATGAACTTTCTTGGGTCTGCATAGCGTGGTACGATGTGGCCCCGCTTACACTCTTGGTCCTTAAAGAAACGTTTAAGGCAGAGGTAAGTGCGTCGCAGTCGGTTTAATGTAGATGTAGGTTTGTTTATTCAGCATTCTAACAGCTAAATTGTTCTTTCTGCGGGTAATTCATGCTCTCGGTGTTTGGAACAATATTTAAGAGCTAGCAAATTGCTTTAATTTGAGGTGCAATCTGCTAAACTTCCCAGCGTGGTGGAGTTTTCTGGGGCACGGTTTTCACGGGGCAGCGGTGCGTGCTTAACTGTGATTGTTAATATCAAAGTGTACAATTTTCAACGTGTCCAAACAGTCGGTGGTAGAAATTCCTATTGAGGAATCCCTGGAAGTAAAACGTAATTAGTTCTGTTTTACTGAACAAAGTGGTTTTCTAACATAGCAGTTGGGGAGGAGAGGAAACCTACGTCCAAGTCTGTCTGTAGTATTCAGCAACACGCTCAACTGGGTGTATTTTGAAAGTTGTTGCTGGAAAGATGATTGTGCAGAGGTGGGAGCCTTGTCTAAGAGTGACAGCCAGCGCTCCTCTGGAGCCGCTTCCTCACATTACTGGTTTCGTGCAGAATCAGCTCGTGGAGTATCGTGATTATCCTGCGGGTCTAGGTGGATTTACTCTTTTTAAGGAGTGTAGAACTTCTGACGGTAGAGCAGCGTGGGTTTTTCCCAGGGTGGGGATGCACCTTCATTGTTGGTTGTCAGAGAACAAACTTCCAGTGTATCTACGAGCAGTGCTGAGCTTCTGTAACTCGAGCTGTCATTCAAGCAGAGCTCTTTGAGCTGGGTCCTGTGGTCAGTGCATAACCCTCCTCCTCCTGCTGCGTAGACAAGGAAAGGAACGTGGAATTTTTATATCTGTATATAAATTACCTTGAAAGTTCCCGAAAAAGCTTCACCATTTTAATTTATGCTACAGTTGATGCTTGACTAGAGTTGAATGTGGCAGGATGGAAGAGGTGGTGATGCAGGAGGTGATGGTTTAAATGTGCACGCAGCCCGTGTGCTTGTGGAGTCAGAACCTGACTGCATCGCAGAAACTCCTCTCTCTGCTGCCACGTGTGTAGGAGCTTCTGTCTCCCACAGTGTCAGCTCCTGGCTTGTGACACCGGGTACTATTTTCTTCACTGGACCTTTTTTAAGACAGGCTGCCAAGGTGCTTAAGCATCAGTGGGGATTTCTTAAGTGGAAATCAGGAAGTTTTTTGCTACTAGATTAGCAATAACCAGTGCCAGGTTGCAGCTTGCTGAGTGTTGATGCCGGTGGAGTGCTGGCTTCTTTTGTCCTGTCCTGATCGCTCTGGGCAATTGGCTCTGGAGTGGAGCTGGTCTTAAAGTAGCCCCGCAGAGTGTAAGCCCCGAGATGAAAGGTGGTGGTGCTTATGTCCTCCGGGGAAGACTGGGGTGGGGTTTTTTTTCCAAGCCAAAGGTAGAAAACTCATTTTGCTTCTAAGTAGCCGCTAATGATTGTGCCACGGAATGGAATGGCCGAGCATTCTCCGCTGATTGTCCGGGGAGTCATCGCTTTCCCCGCCGGTTCTGGTCTCTGACCCGCAGTCTCTCTTCAGGTGTTTGGCAATGGGTGACTGGCAGCAGCATTTTATCTAGAATTCAGTGAGCAGTACTTCTAGAAGGCGAGCAAGTTGATTTCATTCTGTGTGTGTCTGTAAAACTTGTCTATGGCACCTGCTGATGGAAACTGTGTTTTCCTAGCGGCTGTCGCAGGGCTGCAGCGACCTCTCTCCAAACGTGCTGTTTAAAACTTTCCCAATACGTAAGATTATTTTTCTCGGGTTTTGTGAACAAATGCCCTGTGCTTAAACCCTCCTGAGCATTGCGCGTCCGTGTGATGAGCTGATAAATTCCCAGTGCAGTGTATTCCACGGGCTCTCACCTCAGTGTCCTTTGTCATTTAAGGAATTGGCTGAGAAGCTTCTGTAGTATTTGGGAGGGGGAAGGAAAGTTGTCCTGCTGCATTTAAAATCACACGGATATGGTTATAGATGGGATGATTTTTTAAGAAAAGAGTGAGAAGTTAATATTGTGGTGACATTAGGGCTCTCCTGCACTCCATTCAGACACAAATTGCTCCCTGTTAACAGCTCTGGGTGGCTACTCCACGGGAAGTGTAATATTAAAGAACTTCAGAAGGCTCTTGACCCTTTGTAGCTGTGCCTCATAATTTTAAATCTCCAGTTGCTCTCTGGAGTGCATTGAGATGAAGCAGGTGATTGCAGAACGGTTCTGTCCAGGCGATGCCTTCGAGGGTCGTTCTCACAATGTAGGCGGGTGTCTGACTGGGCTCTGGCTGGAAGGCAGGTAGATGGCAACAGGGGGTTGAGGTGGAGGGAGAGCTGCTGTGCCGGGAGCTGCTGGCACTGCTCTGTGTTAGCTCGCAGCGGGGGCTTTTCACTCCCCCAAATAGCTGCAGTCAGAGGCCAGACCCACAGCTGAATGAGCGGATCTCTCCTTACTGCAGAAAGCACCGGGATAAATGATGGTAAATCAGAAGGGACACGTTTTTTAAGGACAAGTCTTCTGTATATTCTGTATTATTCTGCCCCAATAATCAACAAACTCTCTCGTTGAAATAGAATCAGTTGTTCCTGTGACTTTGCACACCAGCCTCATTTTATGGCTCTCTACATCTTGAAGCAGTAAATTCGGACTGCAGTTCATGGTTTATAATAAACATTAACTACCAAGATTCACCCGTTTAAAGTTTGTGTACAGGTGGAAGAGGAGGAGAACTGGCTGCCATGTATACAACAAAACTGTGTCGTGGTTTGATGTCCTTAGGACTGGTGTAGTGGTTGGGTTTTTAGGGCTGATACATTCCCTGGCTTTTATTTATTGTGCTGAAATAATCTGTAGCAATCGCTGTGTCCGGGAGGGCACGTGTTGCGTTATTTCGTACTTTGTGGTTGTTTAGCTCAACACTTGGCAGGTCTGGCTCTGTAAGACTTGCTACCTTGTTCCACCAAATGTTAAACACATTTGTAGCCGGCTGTGTGAGTTGTGGTATTTACACCAGCAGGCAAAGGTGGAAGAGAACTGGGTCAGACCAAATAGTTTCCAGGGATATTCTTGGTTTATTATACTTGGGTTTGGCAGGACCGAATGCACTCAGGTGTCGGGATGTGGAGGGGTAAGTGGTTGAAATGGTGATATGAAGGGACTATAACTGTTCTTGAGCTATTTGACAGTGAGTGCACTGGTAGCTCTCTGGTTGCTCCTCATGTGTAACTGGTATTTGTCTTGTTGCGATGAGGCCAGGGAGCGTGAAGACAGCTGATCACCCTTTTCTTTATTTCAAGCTCCTTGTGTTTCCTCCCTGGTTTTGTAATATTGTGTGAACAGAGTACTTAAACTTTCTCTTATTAATCACCTTTTCAAAGTCTCTTATCACTGCTCTGCTCTGACCTCCTCTTTCTAGATGTTCTTTTTGAACGGTGGTGCCTGGAGATGAACATGTAAATTCCAGCTGAATTTAATTCCTACACCGTTCCTTAGCCCTATGGCTTTGTGAGAAACAAGACTAAAATGCTCTTGTTTGCAGCACGCCGTAGTAGATGCTGCTGAGGCTGTTCTGCCCTCCTGTGACAGTGACCTTTGTGGTCCCAGTAGCCTCTTCTCACTCAGGTCCTGTATCTTGAATTTGTGCTGTGTGTGTCTCCAGCTTAATAGTATTTCACTGAGCTGACCTTCACTTCAGCCACTGGTCTTTTTAAATGAAGCTAATAAATTTGTTCCCTTGAAAGTCTTTGCTCAACTTCATAGTCTGGTGGTTTGGGGTTGTTTTTTTTTGGGGGGGGAACAACTGAATGGAAAAAGAAGGTTGGGGGGGTCACGTTGCAGTGAGTCTGTTTCATACACAGCTGAGGGGTAGGCACCACAGGGACAATTCTCGTGATGTTATACAAAATATTCAGTGAATGTTGAAGCTGTCAGACAATTTTTCCTCTCTGTAGTAACAAGAAAGTCTTCCAGTTATTGGCTGATAAATACAAGTGGAGAAAAGTAGGATACTGTTGACTGTTTTCTCTCCCTGTAGAGCAGGGAGACTCCCCGCAACGCACCGCTGCTGTTCCATGAACTGATGGTGTTCTGGGTGTACCTCTTGTCTCCATGATCTGTATTTTACTGCCTCTTATCTTCCATTTGAAATGACTCCCCCAGTGGATACTCCTTTCATTGGGTGGCTTCCCTGCCTTGCCCTGCTGGGTCAAGGGCCAGGTTTAGACGTCTCCCTTGGAGCAGAGAAGAGCGGGAGGGTTGGTGGCATTTCCCAGCTGCTGTGGATTTGTCTCGGGGCTGGTTTGTAACTGCCGGGGCAGGCTGTGCTTGCGGCTGGCAAACTCCTCTTATTCTCTTGGCTGTTCTGGTCTCTACACCTTACTTCTGTACATACGTGCTGCCAAAAGGTAACAGAGGGCTCAAGTGAAATATTTCGGGTCTGCTGATTTCTTCGCAATGCGGTATTTTGTTGGAATCTGACCTTACTCTTGTTTGATGGTCCTGGCTTTGTAAAGTGTGTATGGGGAAGGTATCTGGATGATGTTGCTTTGCTATTAAATAAAGCCTAAGTACAAATGAAATGCACGCAGACTGTTTTGACTCTTTGAATTAGAGCTGGAAGTTTGAAATCCAGAGGTAAAGATAAGTGATTGCTCTGCCACTTTTTTTTATTGTTCTTGGTAGTCAAGGAGCATTTTTTTTCCTACTTGTTGTTTTGCAGCACAAATTTGTGATCAGTTTCCAAAGCATGGACTCCAAATGGAAGTTCTTTGTCTCAGCAGATGTTCTCAATGGGTGACTTTCAACCCAGTCATTGATTCTTTCCTGTTTAAAGATCTTTATTAAATACCATTAGAAAACCACCCTCCACTTTAAGAGTATCCTTTGTGTACTGGGGAGTATTTGCACTCCACTTAGCAACTGACTGGTGCTGCAAACTGACAGTTTTCAGGAACTATGAACAAAGTAGTGCACGGTCAGGTGTGGGTCTGTCATAGTATCTCCTCTACAGATCTTTAGCCAACATCATGTCATGTTGCAGGGAGGGGAAACTGTTAATAGAGCACTTGCAAGGGAGCTGAACTAAATACCACCGGCAGGTTGTAACCTGAATTCTAAAGTTGTGTGTTTGGGCTGTATCTTTAAAAGGAAAAAAAAAAGGCATTATAGTTGACTGTTCGTAGGTATTGTTAGTGTCTGGTATCTCATGTGTCCTACATGGAGTGCTAAATAAACACTTGCTGCTGTATTTCCACTGCTGTGTTTAAATAAAGCC
Source organism: Chloroceryle amazona (assembly GCA_027560015.1). Classification (NCBI taxonomy): domain Eukaryota; kingdom Metazoa; phylum Chordata; class Aves; order Coraciiformes; family Cerylidae; genus Chloroceryle; species Chloroceryle amazona. Next base: position 12,109 of record JANHFX010015492.1, read on the forward strand.
TACTGTGAATAGCAACTTTCTCTTCTTGCTTCTTATTCCATGTTTCAGGTTATTATGCAATGAAGCGGCGTTTATACAAACACAGTGGTGGGGACAAGATCTGATACTGATCAGAGCCCCTGGCCTGGGGTAGGAATTGGGGTGTAGACCCAGGACATCGCTGCACCGCTCCGGAGAAAATAAATGTGAGCAGATGATGTTGCTCAGGGTGCTGTTGCTGTGCCTCGTTTTGACTCGGTTCTGCCTTCCCGACACGTTCAGCAAATTGACCTTGAACGTGGGATTATTTTTTTTCTAGCGTTATCCTGCGCTGCCGGAGGAGAGACACGGCCCGTGGGTATGACAGCTTCTCTAAGTACCCAATAAAATGCTGCTGTCCTTAAGAGCCGGACACACGCACGCAATGAAATGGTGCAAATGCTCCTGTGAACTTCTGTCTTTAATTGCCAACAGAAAACACCAGCTTGGCAATAGAGAACTGGATTTCTATTGTTCGTCACCCTTGCTAACTCGGATCTGTTTGTCATCTATCGTGGTCTAGTCGTGCATGCAAGGATTTTTAGAAACATCCCCATGAAACACTAAAAAAGAAGCCAAAATCGCTTTATTCAAACGGCTGAAGTTGAATGTTTCTGTAGCATTGGTTTCTGAGGCAGCAGTGGAGTGAAAGACGGGTTGTCCTGTGTCTCCCAGGGAAGGAAGGAAGAAAGAAAAGCGTTACGCTGCCGCTCACCTGGTGTTTTGTATCTGGACTGGTCTGTAGGTGAAGGAAGAGAATCAAAGCATAACCTCTATGAGTGTGGCAGTCCAACGTAAACCACATCCCAGCGTGTGGAGATGGTGATGCCAGCTCATGTGTGGATGCTGAGTTTGCCGCTGTTTTCAAGCGGACCTGGAAAGGAGGCAGGGAACAGCTGCGTGTTAAAACTTCCTGAACCTGAACGCACTTCTTATCCTTTTAAACTGCCGTGTAACACCCTGAAGTTAGTTACTGAATTGTTCTTGGTCTAGAAAAGCTAAAAGAGGATTAAGATGGCAGTTAAAACAAGGAAATTAAGCTGCTTGATCTTTTCCAGAGAATTCAGAAACCCAGGCTTTTGTCCGAGGCTGTAGTAAAGACGTTTAATGCTGAACTTGGAAAAGCTCTCTGACACCAGTAGTAAGCTCCAGAGTATGGCTGAATGACTTAAGACTTGCATGGAATAAATAAGATTTGTTTTCTGTGACTGTCATTAGGGTTGGCTGGAAAGGATTATCGGAGATGACTCAAAGCAGATGTTCTCCAGTAAACTTTCGAGTGAATTAGTCTGCGCTCCAGTCAACTCTCCACGACGTGGGAACGGCGCGGGATAATTGGAAATGCCGTCAAAATTCTTCTGAGCCGTTTTCTGCCAGGTCCTGGGCTTGCTTTGTGGAAGCTCTTGTTTTGAGGTGGTAGTAACGGGTTGCAGCTTAAGCAGACGAAGGCAAATAGAAACTAAAACAACGTGCAAGTTCCCGAGACGCCGACTTACGCAATCGTACTGGGCAGTGGTGCTCTGAGCCAGTGTCTGAGGAGAGAGCGGTTGCCAAACTCCCTCACCCTGCTCTGCTTTGTGTCACTTTGCCTATCTGCTCTGTCGCCAACGAGCCGCTTTAGTAGCGGCTTGCCGTAATAAATTAGCACTTGTGGTGTCGCTCAAAGCGAGACGATGTCCGGGTGGGTTTTGTAACTTCAGTCTCCGTGGCAGTTATGTGACAATATACTCATTTTATTAAGCCAGTAAGAGATGGTTTAGGGTGAAGATCCTGGTGTGCAATACTGATCTTGCTGCTCTTGCCGAACTAGGCGTCTTCACATTGAATAGATGAGGCATCTGGAGGGAGGAGATCTTGTTTTCATTACAGTGTTCAACTACTCAAGAAATTTCATAGCCTGTGTTATTTTGAAATAGGTGAATATGATTTTTATTACAAGCACGGTTTTCTTTATGGCAGTTTGGGTGAAGCATTCCAAGAAAACTACACAAAACTACTAAGGAAGGGTGGAGAAGTTGTTGAACCCGCCTGAATATTCATTTTCTTTAAGAACCACGCTTCCTGCAGGTCTAAAAGAAGGGAAAAAATGAGAGGAGCTTCTTGCAGCCGATGTCAAGTACGAGCCTTCGCGCTCCTTGCAGCGACCGCGTCAGGGTGTTTTCAATTGGTTACAAATGTGAGAAGGTTTATGTTCTACCCGCTGAGCGATCGGCACAGACGGAGCGGCGTGAGGCTGCGTTCGCTGTCTTTAATTGGCACCATGTGTCCCTCAAAGGAGGGAATAAAGTAACAGTCCATCAGTCTTGGTGTAGACCTTGTCCCCAGTAGATGACTTGAGCATTCGGGAGCATCCATCTCTGTGTAGCTGGGTATGCTGAACAAAGGTAAAGCTGTTACTGGAAATTCCCTGACCAGTTTCATCTTTCTGTAGGTGTGTGTATCCGTGAGCGTGTCGCTTTCCTCATCCCGACCTTTTGATAGACTAATGATCCTTTCTTCGCCATCGTTTTGTCATTTAGATAACAAATACTTGGGGATTACCAGTAACTGCAAAAATAATTGTACCAATTACTGGTGTGTGCCATACACGGAGCTTTTTTGCACCCTGGTCATTTGCAGGCTCAAATATGTGTCGGGAGGGAGGGTATCATGTTTTGCAAGTCTAAAAATGTTTGTCTGGAAACTCCCAGAATTAAGCTTTAGCTGTTGTTAAGTGCTCTGGTTCTAGAAACTGGGGGAAAAAACCCAAACCCAACCCAACCCTGGTGTTCTGTATTACTTACGTGGTGCTAAATCATCCTTCTTGGGTGCTGAGGGATGCAAAACATGGGATAAAGTCAGTGCACTGAAGTGAAATAGTGAGAACTAAAATATGTTAAAATAGGTGCTGTTGCCACTCTAAAACTTAAGTGGGGTTTTACCAGACCTGACCCATGGCAGAGCTTTAAATACCTGAGGGAGGGAAAGACCACGACAGATGAATCCATCTTTGGTCTGAAGGTGGTTTTACAACCTGTGAGAGTTTTAATCATTCAAAGTCTATACAGACGTGAAAAATAAGTTGGATAATAGTAAATCTAAAAATCAGGCAAAGAGTTTAATTGCTGACAGCTTGATCCGGGTGTCTCCAATGTAAAGTGATCCTGCTGTCATGGAATGAACGTTGTCTGTGCATGAGGTTTTCTGAATGGATGAGACTTCAGCTCCCGGTTCTCCTTGTGCATCCTAAGGGCAGAATTGGCTTGAAAAAGTAAATTCTTACCAACTTTCAGTCTGTAAACTGAAGAATCTTGCAGGGAAGTGTGGCTGGGAGGGTAGAGCCACCTGGTTATGCTCCTGATCAGACCAGGATAATGTGGGATCCCCACAGAGGTTCTTGCTGCGAGATTCAGGTCCAGTTGAGTCACAAATGCAATGAAGCGATAAACGAGACTCCGATTCAAGTTTGCCTTTGCTTATCTTTTCAATCTGTCTACAAAGGTTGAATTAGAAATTCCCAGTTTCGCTGCTTACACCAGGTAATGGAAATACAGATCTCTGGGTAACAGTCTGGGGTTTCTCACGGGAATTCTTTTTTTGGTTAAGGAATCACACTTAACGCTTACCTACAGGTGGTGGCAACTGCTTTTGTGCGGCGCTTAACTCACGCAGGCAGAGATGGTGCAGTGAAGCCCATCAGAGAACGAGACACACGCTTTGTAACGTGCTGCAGCTCCTCCTCACCATCTCCCACGTGAGGATGTACAACTGGAGAGCGACCCAGCGATTGGCGAGGCGGCTGTGGAGGAGCCGTGGCCGGATCCCACGCCTGGTCCGGCGCTGGGTGATGGGCTGAGGACACCTACTGGGCACTGCGCTTGCTTCCTCTGCTCTTGAACTTGGAGGAGTTTATACCTGGGTGGTTACACTCTCTGGGTGTAGCTACAGGAAGCATCGATATTTTGAGCAGAAGTGTAGAAAGGTGACTTGTGTAAAGCTACAGCAGTGACTGATGCAATGAATAGGAGGGTTGGGATTTGACTCGTCGCTCTTGGTCCGTTTGGTGCTTACTTGGTGTCCTGTTTGGCTGTAGGACAATTAACTAACCCCCTGCCTAGGGGTCTCAGAGGGTTGCTAGTAAGTCACCCTGGTTTTATTGCTGATGTTTCCTTCAGTTTTACATAAGAGTGTGTTTGTTACAGCTCCTGCAGTTTCCAACTAGGTCAGCAAAGTGTCCTTGTCCCTATTCCTTGAACAACCAGCTCCCTAAAGCCAGACAGTGTGATGGCATTTTTGTGATTAACGCTTCCAGCAATTAGAAAGTGGAAGGTCTTAAATTACATTTGATAATAAGACCTGTACATGAAACATGAAGTGACTTTGTCTTCCTTGTTGCAGATCCATAACATGGTGGCAGTGCTGGAAGTGATCTCCAGCCTGGAGAAATATCCCATTACCAAAGAGGCACTTGAGGTATGTCACCCTCTAACCATCGCTCGCTTTTTGTCTGTATAAAAGGACTTTCTCTGCCTTTCTAATTTCCATAAGAGCTTTTCTTGAAACAATAGATTGCTTGGAAAGGGTTCACAATCCAGATATTATTTTGTCCCTCTCATGCTGCTGCTGACATCTCGGTGCATACACAGTGAGGCTTTCTGGATTCAGATCAGTATTCTGTGCAGCACAGTTCCTGGTTGTGCGCGGCACTAAATTAATCATTGCTTGCTACTGATTAATTCTGTTGCATTCATCAATGTCACTCTGCTGGCTGAAGTACTGGGCACCTCTTTAGATGTTTGACCGAGCACCAAAGAATCTGAAATAGGAACGTAGTTACTTGGTGTCTATAAAATTCATCTTCAATTCAGTTAAGCAGGTTTCAGTACCTGATCCTGTTGGTGAGATGAGGTGTAATAAAAGCTGAAGGTGGGAGAGCCGCAGTCTCATTGGCCACTCTTAGCACCCCAAAAGGTTTTAAGGCTAAATTTGGGTGGTTTTTTTGTTGTTTGTTTGTTTGTTGGGGTTTTTTTCAATCTTTATATTGCAATTACCGGTGTTACTCGCTTTTAGCTGGTGCTTAGTTACAAATCCACCTGTATTTCAACAAAGCTACCACAACACGTTGCATTTTTCTCTCGTAGTCTGGTCTGTGTTTTCCTTCAAAGTGCTTTTCTTAAGTAATCTGACTTGTGGAACAATTCTCTGTGTTCAAATGTGCTTTGGGAACAATCAAACACTTCCCTTCCTTCTGCTTCTGAAGCCGCTTTGGGACACCCCAGGAGTGCTGCTTTAAAATGGTCTTTCATACCCTCTCAGGATAGTGGGGAGTGAAGGGAGAGGAGAGATGGAGGAGGAAGGCAGGACATGGTCTCGCACCCTGGCTCGTCAGGTTTGTGACACAGGGATGGTTTTTATGGTCAGAGTGTTACTGTAACAGGTGAAGATGCTGGAACTTTTTCTCTTGCGTCTTTCTGCAGATCTGAGACCTGCACTGGGATGAACATGCACCTTTTCTGCCTCGGGTGCTGAGCCTCCCCTTGAACCTGAGCTTGCACCTTTTATTCTCAAGGTTCTTGCTGACGAAAGAATTCCTTCCTGATGTTTTTCACAGCTAGTGCTTTAGCCAGGGAACAAAGACAGGGGGACTGGAAATCAGCAGTAGGTTTCAGGTTGCGTGGCAGAGCACTGGACCAGCCGGACTAATCCTTTCCAAAAAGATTAATTCCCCACTTGAACCTTCAGTGGTTTAGAACTGGGTATTTCTCAGGGTGAGCATTACAAAGCAGGAATGTCCCTCAAGAATTTTGTTGTATCACAGAGTGATACCTGTTTGTAAACCCAACTTTTCTTTCCTTCTAGGAAACAAGACTTGGGAGGCTTATCAATGAGGTGAGGAAGAAGACATCCAATGAGGAACTTGCCAAACGTGCCAAGAAATTGTTGCGGAATTGGCAAAAGTTGATAGAACCTGTATCCCAGAATGAACCGGTGCCAAGAGGGTTGCCGAATCCCCCGGGATCAGCAAATGGCGGCGCTCACAACTGCAAACCAGAAACGCAGCTTCCTGCTGTGGCCGGATCAAAGCCAATCAGCGAATTGAAAAGCAGGAATGATATACAGAAACTAAATTCTCCAAAACCAGAGAAATTGGGAAATCGGAAAAAGAAAGGTGAACACAGGGACGGGCATCAGGGCCCTCTTCCCCCCAAAGTCTCCAAAGCTAGTCATGAAGTATTACAAAACTCTTCGCCCCCTCCAACAAACGGAATTGGAGGTAGTCCTGAAAATTTTCCTAGTCCCGTAGACGTAAATCTACACGCAGGGCCTGAGAGCAGCAGGACGGAACTCAGTGAAAACGATAAACACAATAAGATCCCAGTAAATGCTGTAAAACCTCACACCAGTTCTCCAGGACTTGTAAAACCTTCAAGCACTTCCTCGTTATTAAAGACTGCAGTGCTTCAGCAGCATGATAAAGCGGAAGAAACCACAGGACCGCACCAACCGAAGAGTCCTCGCTGCTCCTCCTTTAGCCCTAGAAACGTTAGGCCTGATACTTTTGCTCGGCAGCATACTACGTACTCACCAAAGGATTCGATGCCTAGTCCATCTCAGAGGTCTCAGTTCTTAGATACTGCACAGGTGCCCTCGCCGCCACCATCCTTGATGCAACCATCAACACCTCCGATGCCAGCAAAAAGACTGGAGTTCTCTCAGCAATCAGTACCTGAGGTATCTCAGCACTGGCAGGAGCAGCAGGTACCTTCTGAAAGCCAGCACAGGCACACAGCAGGGACACTTCAACAGCACACGTCTCCCAGCTGCAAAACCAGCTCCCAGCCTGGGGAATCTCTCCTGCCGCACATGGGCTTTTCACAGGACGCTTCAAAAATGGACAGTGATGATGCTGCTTCAGGTTCCGACAGTAAAAAGAAGAAAAGGTACCGACCCAGAGACTATACGGTCAACTTGGATGGACACGTGACAGAAGGGGGTGTGAAACCTGTGAGGTTAAAAGAGAGAAAACTCACTTTTGATCACATGACAGGACAGATAAAACCTTTAACACAGAAAGATCCTTTGCAGGTAGAAATGCCTGCGCTTACTGAACAGCACAGGACAGAAACGGAAAAGCAGGAGCAAAAACCCAACCTGCAAAGCCCCTTTGAACAAACGAACTGGAAAGAATTATCCAGAAATGAAATCATTCAGACCTATTTAACCAGACAAAGTAGCTTGCTGTCTTCATCAGGAGTACAGACTCCAGGAGCTCACTACTTCATGTCTGAATATTTAAAGCAGGAGGAAAGCACTAGAAAAGAGGCTAGAAAGACTCACGTTCTAGCTCCTAACAGCAAACCTACAGACTTGCCTGGGGTCACGAGAGAGGTCACGAGTGATGACCTCGACAGGATACGTGAACATAACTGGCCAGGCGTGAACGGTTGTTATGACACACAGGGTAACTGGTATGATTGGACACAGTGCATATCTTTAGATCCACACGGGGATGATGGTAGATTGAACATCCTGCCTTACGTCTGCCTAGACTGAGTACAGGTTTGCTAAAAATGCTTTTACATCCGCAGTTAGCAAAAACGGCAGACTCGATGCCACTTAACGATGGAGGAAAAAAAAATAAAGCCTCCTGTCCTGGACAAACAGGCCCCATGAGCAGAGGGTGGGAGGGAGCTGGTTCTTTCCAGCTCCGTCCTTTAAATTCTCCTTTTGTGAAATGCTGCTACCAGTTTACTAACAATTGCAAAGGAAGGCATACGAAGGTTGATAAATTGAGTTCAAAACTCTCTAGCGAGCCAGCTATAAAAAAAAGTGTTAGTCCCCAAGAAGTGAAGAGGATTTCCAGCACTTTCTGAATGCCGGAATCTTATTACAGGCAGGTACAGAGAAAATTGTGGAAGTTACCTTAACAAAATATGCATCTATTTATTTGACTTGATTTGGGTTTTTATTTGGCAGTGAGATATTCGAGAGACAATGTGCAAAAACTGTAGTTTTATTTGTATCACATCTCTGAACATGATTGCGTTATTTTTGTTTTAAAGTCATGTGGTACGGAGATTGGGTTTTAAACAGCAGGTGTTGCACTGCAGGCTGGGAGACCAGCTTCAGCTCAACATTCCATAGGCATCCACATATTTTAGTCTGGTTTCAGTTTAAATCCAGTCTCTGAGAAATGCTGCAAAAACTAGATGTTTAATGATATTTTTGATCCCACCACCACCAGCCAAATATTTTCCTCCTTTTCCCTTCCTGCAAACTTCTAGAAAAAAAAAAGGAACAAAAAAAAAGGAAAAAAAAAAAAAAGGAAAAAAAACCCCACACACAAGAAAAAAAAAAAGAAAAATCACCTTTTCTAGAATCTAAATGTAATGAGGGTGCTACAAGTTTGTAACTGTACTGTGAGAGGGAAAAAGGAAGCCTGTTTGTATGCTGGAAATATACTTGTTACCATTCCTTTAGATATTGTTTGCCTTATGGATATCCATCATAAACGCAATTTGCAAAAACAAAGAGCCTTAGTGAATGTACAGTAACTAGACTTCTGTGTCCTCGGGATGCAGAAGGGAGCAACTTTGCTATTTGGTCCTTTAAGTGGACACATTGTGATATAAATGTGGAAATAAAAAAAAAAAAAATTTGCACAAACCAGTTTGTGAATTATTTATACTTAACTCGTGTGTTTTTTTAAAAGTTTGCTCAGTTCAGACCAGCTTAAGTGAGCCACCGACGCTGAGAATCCTTCGGAGCAGTGTGGGGAAGCCGAATCCCACCCGACGCTGTTGAAAGCAGCTGGCTCTTAGGGATATACCAGATGTCTTCCAAGTGCGTTGGTGATATTCAGTCGCACAGGTTGGATTTCTTATATATTTTTTTTATTATTATTATTATGAATTTTTTTAAACTCTGGTTGCATCCAGGGTGTGGAGACTGATAACCCAATCGCTGTTCGTGTACCTCAAAGTCATCGCAGTTCACCTTCTTTTCTCAGTAACTTTGTAATATATTATTCCTAATTGTTACAACGCTTTCTAGAGCAGCACTGGTCGGGAGAGAAAGCAAAGAACTTCTCTTAACTGTCATTGCTTTCATATTTGGGACTAGTTGTCTTCTGCAGTGCCCGCTGCTGGGCTTCTGCCTGGGGGGGAAAAGGGGAGGGGACCCGATACCAAAAATATTTTGAGGTTTAGTGATGTTAAAACTCCGTTAACCCATTTGTGCTGGATCTCCCTCCTACGGGGAAGAGCCTCGGCAAGAGCTCTCCTGCCTTTGAGAGCAGAGCGGAGCTCTCGGGTGATTTTTAGAAGGGTGATCCTGGCCCAGGCTTACGTTTAAGTTGGTTCATTCCTTGGAATACAACTGTTACGGTTTGGTTTAGTTTAAGTCATTCTTGTTCAAACTTATGCTTTTGTGATCTGACCAGAATTGAAATGTGTGGGTGTCTCAAATCTTAACTGCTGTCTGTCTGCTTCCATTTCTGAAACCTGAGAGTGAAAACAGAAAAAGTGGTTACCAAAAAAAAAAAAAACTTTCCAAGTATATTTTCAGTTTACTTCCATTTTGTCCTCCTGCAGCTGCCGAGGTCAAGCGGCGTGGTGTAGAGTGGGGGAAAGCTGCTGCCCCACCGCTCGGCAAGGTGGATTTGAGGGCAGAGAGCTAAAAAGCTGGTCACTTTGGAAAATGCTTGGGTTTTGTTGATGTAAAAAATACTGTGCATCTGATCTCCCCACGCCCCTTCTCCCTCTTTCCCTGAACGGTCTTACGCAGGATCAGGGTCTGGGCTCTTTTGCGGCCTTCGAATATAGGACGAATTTCAGGAAACGGCAGAGTTTATGACATTTCACCTTCTAACCCCCATCTTTTTCACCACTGCTTACATTTCTGATGCAATCGCTGGCCCTCGCGGACCACACTCGGTGAGCGATGCCCAAAGTTCATCACTGCTTTCAAATGACAGCCAGCTCTGGGTAGCAGAGGGACGGTGCTGACGCTCCCGTTGCTGGAGGGAACGTCAGGAACTGGAGCCAGCCCTGTGCCGGGCGGGACCAAATCCTGAGGGAAATTCACTCAGTGCAAGCTTTAAATCTCGTTCTGTACCGAGTTTGTTTCTGCTGTAAGGGTCAACTCACTTGGATGTCATCCAGGGTGAGATGAGGCTTGACAATCTTTATTTCAGCATGCCAGTATAACCAGTTCTGTGAGCTCCAACAAATGTGAATAAGTTTACAAGGTGATATTTTTTTGTCAATTTTGTAAACAAGTTCAAATGAAGTTTACCATGTGCGTTATCTGCTGTGTACTCTCATTTTTGCATGATCTCAGTTTCTCTGCTTCCCGGTTTTCTCCTGCCTGCCTTACAAAATTTATTCCTCTCATCCTAAAATCTTAAATTAATTCACTGCCATCTTTCTTGTCGATGGATGACACGAAAGCTGCAGACCTCTGGGGAATCGCCATTACCTGCAGCGCGTGGTTTTGTAGGTACTTTAATGACGTAGAAACGTCTTTTGACAGTGCAGGGATGGAGCAGGCTCTAGAACCTTCCTCCTTGACAGGTACTCGCCCATCTTTTCATACACCCACGTTACCTACTCCTTGAGTTAGTTTTAAAGGTCAGGAGCAATTGTTTCGTGGCTTTTGAGTCCGTGACCTTTGCTTGGTCACTGCACCCCCCACCCTTTCCATTCCCCGAGGCCGTCTGCAGTGGCTGCTGTCCCCCGAGGAGCACCCTCGGGCTGCAAACCCACCTCTAAAAAGGGAATTTTTATTATTTCTCCTTTTTTGTTGGTGGTGTTATGTGCGTTTTCTCGCACGCCGCCCTCTCGGGGTTGCTGTCACCCCTCAGGCTCTCTCTGGGCCTACCTGGAGCC
>JANHFX010015493.1:0-16501 GCA_027560015.1 Chloroceryle amazona
CTCCCCCAGGTCCCTGTCCCTGCTGTGCTGAGGACTCCAGAGCTGCCCCAGCACTGCAGGGGGGTCTCCCCAGAGCAAAGCAGGGGAGTAGAATCCCCTCCTAACAGGTTGCTTCATGTTTCTGCTTTAACTCAAGCAGGTTTGTAGCATATCTGAGGACAATGCAAACAAAATATATTTCACCAGTAGGTCTCACTGCACAACTCTCCCTGCTGACTCTTGCTTCCTGCCATGCTGGGGGCAAATCAGCTGATCCTGTAACTGTGTACAGCACCATTTTCATTCTTTTGTCAATTCAGCTTTTACTCAGCATGGACTTAGAGTCCCTGGCTTCCCTGAGAACAGCCCCCACTCCTCCTCTACCTGAGCCACTAATCGCTGCCTTCTTGCCATCAGGTAGACACAAAAGATAAATATGCATTCAGATGTTGGTTTTCTTTTTTAGAAGGAAGGGATCATTCATATGCTTAAATGTGAGATTGTAATTGTGCACTTCTCTGATTTACAACTTGGTACCAGTGACAATTACTTGTTTAATGAGGGCTGGATATAAATCCTAGGCAGAATTTATAATCTCTTGTTCTTCAACTGTGAACCGCAGCAGATGGTTTCAGTCTATGCAGATTAAGAGCAAAGTAACACGTTTTGTATTTCCAGAATAAATAGGAATAATTTAACACCAGTTACAGTGAGAACATGCAAAATGGGAAGACAACATTCTAAGCACTGTACATGTAGTGATTTGAGCAGATTTTGAGATTATAAATATTACATTTGGCAGTTTAGAATCGTCCACACCACAAATGGATGAGAAACTGAGAGAGAAGAATGAATCTGCAATGGGACTGGGATTTGGTTCCCCTTTCCTTTATGCCACTCTTCCATTCAAGCCTTTACAGTAATCTCCAGTATAGTTCTTTTTCTGCAAGGACATGTTAGAACTAATTTTGTCACTGGAACAGTTCCTCTCTGTAAAGCCCCTCTGAATAAAGACCCTCTTAGGTCCTGTCCTTGTCTCCAGAGAGTTAAATCAAAGCATTAAACAGGAAGGGACATAAAGTACTTGTGGGACAGATGGGGAAGGGCAAGGAAACCACAGAAGAGCATCAAACCAACGTCAAACAAACAATGCAACAAATGATACCATCAGTGAGACTGGCATCAGTTCCAACAGTCTGAACTGTTGTCATGGGGCTTTTAGATGTTATAGAACCATTCTGGTTGGAAGAGACCTTTCAGATCATCAAGTCCAGCCATTAACCCAGCACTACCAGGGCACCATTGACCCCTGGCCCTTAGCACCACAGCTCCACGGGGGGCTTGGAAACCCCTCCAGGGATCACGAGGACTCCACCCCTGCCCTGGGTAGCCTGGGACAGCCCTTGACAACTCTTGCAGGGAAGATAGTTTTCCTCGTGTCCAACCTAAACCTTCCCTGGTGCAACTCAAGGCTGTTTCCTCTTGTCCTATCACTTGTTCCTTGGAAGACAAGCCCAACCCCACCTGGCTCCAACCTCCTGTTCGGGAGCTGTCAAGAGCCAGCCTCCTTTTCTCCAGGCTCAACAAGCCCAGGTCCCTCAGCTGCTCCTCACCACCCTTGTGCTCTAGACCCTTCCCCAGCTTCGTTGCCCTTCTTTGGGCTTACTCTATCACCTCACTGTCCTTCTTGTAGTGACGGACCCAAATATCAGAGCTTTAATGATGACCTGAAAGGTTATTTTCACTATTCATTCATATAGGCAGTTTCTCCCCAGAACAGTGGGCAGGACAGGGAGAGCAGGAAACAAGTGGGCAACGCAGCCTGGCATCACAGTGTAACAGAAAAGGAGGTTTTCTGTAGAACCACCACCTTGATGGCACCAGACCTGCTCATCAGCCTGTCCAGGAGCTCCACCAGCTTTGGGTTCGGTGCACAGCTCCCCACCCTGCAGTCCAAATGGCCAAATTTGTGCAATTGAACTGGCAACTCCAAGCCAGGCAATTTCTTGTCACTCTGTCTGAGGACAATGTACAGGACGGAGACAGTGTTCACCTGTATGACAATACCTTCAGTGGGGACGCATTTCTGTCGCTGAGTTAGTGCCAAGGTAGGTCCTCGTTTGCCTTTGAGGAGAGACAGCAGTGTGGGGCAGACTGGAAGGTGGATTTTGTCAGGGCAGGGTCTGCGTGCAGGGTGATACCTGGTATGTTTGTTGGTCCTGCAGTTCCCGTTGTCACGCAGTCGCTGACACAGAAATAGCTGTTGTACAATTGATTGAAATAATTATGGGGATTGAATAGGAGAAATAAAAAATGTTACTAGTGCAGCTTTATAAGAGGGGAGAGGCCTTGAAAGTGAGAACAAGACCTTGGAGACTAAAGAAAAGTCACAACTTCCCTTTATTTTCTGGCCAAATTTGAGGAAACAGATGTTGCAACCATATTCTGAGTGACTGTGAATAGGGAAAGATTGAAATCAGTAGCAAATTTACTCAGAAGAGGGAAAAAAATATGGCAGTTACTGAAATAAATAACAGACTTAGGTGTCAGCAAAGTACAAGGGCAGAAGGTGCACTAAAGTGGGTTTTTTGATGAAGCCCCAGATAGCAATTGCAAACTGTTTGGTACACCGAGAGATATACCAAAAGAGAAGGGATGATGAGGCAATAAATGGGAAAGGCAGGAGAGTTCAAGGGCACTATTTTGATTAACCTGCAAGAGGTTAAATCATGCCTGGGTCTGTGAAGAGGATAAACTGAAGAAGAGTGAGAAGACTGAGGATGATTAAAGACAAGGTGATGTGTGGGCATCAGAAACTAAAAGAGAGGATGACATTAAGTTCTTAGGAACCTGGAAGAGGAAAACAAATGAGGAATTAGAAACCTCAGAGTCTCTGGTGGCAGGAATTTCAAGTTACAGATGGGTAAGGGCAGATATATTTTGGGGTCTGGTGTCCCCAGCCACCAGTCCTGTCTCCTGTTCCAGTGTGGCAATTGTGAATCATGGCGTCAGCTTCGGTGGTGGAAGATGGGCCCAGGCTCTGGCACAGTCGTGCCATTGGCACCCAGGCTCGGTGCTGGGTGCTGGAAAGGTGTGAGCGTGCAGGTGACACACCTGTGTGAGGCTCTCTTGTTGTGCACCAGGATGCTCCTGTCAACCTGGCAGCGATTTGTTTCACCGTGGGTATCAAAGTGTGGAACAGCTGGATCCTAATAATCCACAAAGGTATCAGATCAGCCTGTCTGTTCCTGACGGACTGAATTACTCACCAAGCTTTGGGCAGAAGACCAATGTAATTCCTGTGTGTAATTATTACCCACATACATTACCTTCGGGTAACTCTGGGTAGGTCTGTGCATGTTTTGATTTACATGGGGTGAAACAGACTCCTTCCCTGGGGACCCACTTTGATGCAGGGGAAAGGTTGATATGACCTGGTGATAGCAAGGAGAGTGAAGTGCTGGAAGGACCATCCAAGGTGAACAGATCAAAGATTAAAGGACAAATAAACAACAGCTTCTGGTCATCCGGGATGGTGTCTATGTAACAACGTGAGGGGGGCGGGAGAGGGGATGTAAAGAAAGAGGAACGTTTGGTTTTTTCAAATAGTTACTGAAATCCAGTATAATTGTTATAATAAGTGGGGTAATAGTGAAGGATGGCAGGGATTTGTTTGTGCCACCAGATACCTGACACGGTAAGAAATATTTGTTTTCAGACAAGATACTAACACATTAGAAAAGGCCCTACAAGTCTTACCAGGCAAAGTAAAAATACCCCTTTAAACTGAATAATAAAAACAGGATAATAATAATAATTTGACCAGAAGTCAAATTCATTGCTGGTAGAATTTTGCTGCCTCTAGAAAGGAAAAGAAGCTGTTGTCTCCTTTCATGTACATATTCATTTTGTTGTGTTTTTTTTGTTAGTTTTGTAACCTCAACCCCAAGAGGTTTAATAAATTTTAATTTCTTTTTAAGTAGGTCACTGATTTTCCTTTTCTGCACTGCCCTCCTTCTAAACCAACTTCTTGTCTAAACCTTTATTTATTCTCTTTAGAAAAGAAAGAAGAAAAAAAAAAAAAAGGCTCTGCAGAGATTTCAAATCTCCTTTAGCAATTCTACTGTACTCCACTTGAACCTCACCCACTCAGTACCCACCAGGCTGTTCTCAAGTTCCTGCCTTTCCATCTGCTAGTCCTTCACAGATAAGGATTGGGGAGGAAAGATGAAAGCTGCGTACTGCAGAGAAGAGGAGACTTCTTGAAGAGTATGACAAGGCAACACAACTTGTTACTAAAGCTGTCACCATTCTGGCCAAGCGTGATCTTTGTAAAAAGAGAGTAACACACTGACTGAGGAAATGGCCTCAAGATGTGCCAGGGGATGTTTAGGCTGGACCTAAACAAGGAGGAACAACTGCTTCCCCGCAAGGGTTGTCCAGGGCTGTCCCAGGTTGCCCAGGGCAGGGGTGGAGTCCCCGTGACCCCTGGAGGGGTTTCCAAGCCCCCCGTGGAGCTGTGGTGCTGAGGGCCAGGGGTCAGTGGTGCCCTGGCAGTGCTGGGGGAAGGGTTGGACTCCATGATCTGAAAGGTCTCTGACAAGCAAATTTATTCTCTGATTCTATTGTTCCATGACTGTCAGGAACTTAAAAGAAAATAGCCTAAAACTCCATCCCATGGTGTCCTTCCTGCATTTATCTCCACTGAAAATTACATTTATGTCTTCTCCCGCCTCCCAGAAGACCTTCAGAACTTAGTAATAAAATAACCCACAAAAAATGTCAAAATAACTATTTTCCTCAGCATGAAGTGGGGAGAGACTGCAGTGAGGGAGTGACAATTATGATACGTGCAGGTCGGAACCGTGCACAGCCAGGGTTGATTCCTTGCCTGAAAGGCAGAGAGAGCACATAGGTAGGTTTTTGGCTGAGGATGCTAGAGGCTGCAACATTGTTGGCTGCCTTGGGTCAACACCCTGAAGCCCAGCTTACCAATCAAGGGCTGTGCCACGGGGACTGCGGTGTTACCTGGAGCTTGTGAATGCCAGTAGAGGAACGTTCACACTCGTGGCTCTGCCAGCACAAGATGGGAGGTTCTGTGGGAGGAAGACATAAATAATAAAGGAGCTAAATAATGAAGACTTGCTGTACCTAAGTAGTGTTCTTGCTGCCCTTTGGAATAAAGGAAGTTCAAAGCTGCTGCTGCTGAAAAAAAAGATGCTGATCCCTTTTTTGAATGGTGTTTGAACCTCATGGATGATTAACATGAGAAAGTCAGGAGATGCCAATGGAAGTCACACCAGCCTTTCATAGCCACCTTGAAGAGAGAAGCAGCGTCTCTTACAGCAGCTTATTTACCCATCAAACCATCCTTAAGCTTAAATTCATATTTAGCCTGAATACAGAAGCAAAGGAAGAATTAAAATGAAATTGGAAGCTGTTATTCCTCATAGCTTTTGGTACCTGACCTGGGAGACTCATTTAGGAAAGCAGCCCTTCGGGTTCTGTACGTAGTCAGGAGGGAGTCAGTTAACTACGGAATGAGCGCAAGTTCCTACCCCGGGCATTTCAGTGTCTGATGCTAAGTGTGTGAACACATTTACCTCCTCATCCCTCTCTCTTCCTTGTTTGAGAAGAATTTGTTCCTAGTGCCCTTCCTGTGTTGCAAAGCGGGGGTTATGAATGTCTGCTCACCGGGAACTATGTTTCTCTCAGACTAGGGAAAAAACACGCTCCATGAGCAGGATGCCAGGTTAAGTTGGTGGATTTGTGTTCTTTTCCATCTCTTGGTGGCTTCTAGTGACTAACCAGAGGTCAAGACACATTTGCCTCGCATTTTGCTGTCTGTAAAATAAATATAATAATTCCTAGTCATATTCTAAAATTGCTTTGGGTAACAAAGCTTTCATTATACACCAGCTACGATTCTTTCACTCTCAGTAAAAACATCTATCCATATGGGCTCATTTAAGTTATAGGTACCTATTCTAAACAATGTGAGTAGCAGAAATAAAGGGCAGTTTAAATTCTTTCTAAACTTGAAGTGCTTTTCCACTTTCATACATAATATGAAACATGCTTCCACACAAAGGCGAAACCAAGAGCCACCACAAACTGAAACGACCGCGTTTGTAGAACGGACAAATCTAGACAAGGGACCTACAAAACTGTACAACGACTTTGTGCAAAGAGTAAACACCATTAAGATGTTTTTCATCACCCCTCGTTCTATCAGCAGAACATTTATTTTGCTCCTTAGACCTCGGTAACACTAAAGCAACATTTAGGAACATGAGCAATGTGTAGGTGTGTGGAATAAAGCGCATAAAAGAGGTAAAGAAAAAACATAATCCTGCATTGCTAATCTGTAACACCAGCTGTATGCAGAACAGATGATACAGGAATGATATAGGATGATATGAAGGAATGCCAACAAGTCATCTCTGAATTTAAGCACTGGTTACTTTGATATTGAAATATATATCAAACTGCATGATAGAAACCAAAATAACTGGCTAAACCAGGTGTCAATATTTCACTGAGTTCATGTCTCCACAGCTTGCAAAACTTCCTCCTACTCGTCCCATGGGTGTTGTCTAAAGGATGCCGAGGCTACAGGCATTTGATGTGGATTAAGTACACGATGCGGCTCGAGCGTCTTTTCACTGTCACTCTCCATCCTTTACTGGTACTGCTGCCATTGGATTCAAGCAGACTGTAGAACAAGATGTAAATCTATCCTCTCTAGTACTCAAACCATGGAAGCAAAGTGTCCAGCAGAAAAGAACTGGAATGTATTTGTTGTATACAACGGACTGTGAAAGCTCCTGTCTCACAAACCAACGGGCCTGCTCCTCGGATGAGGAAAATCACCTCAGTTCTGTCTTCTCCGGTGCAGCTGTGCCACTTTCCCCAGTGCAGAAGACATGGCCAGAGGTTTAACACCTCCAGCACCTCCCGGGCTTCTCTGGTGTAGGAAGGACTGTTACCCTCCCAGCCAGTCTCCCCCGGCAGCACTGCTCCCTGGTGTTCACCTCCAGTTTGGTTCTTAATTGTCATTCACTACTGTGGGTACAGAATTGTGGGATGGATTTTTTTTGCCACATTCTGTGTGCTTTCTCAGTTTCTTTTTCAGTCTCTATCTTTCTGCAGTTATTTCTCTGAAGACAAATGTTCTGCAGAAGTGGTTCCATGTACAACCTCGACACTACTCATATGCTCAGCTTTTGTTGAAGAGTTCCTTCTATGACGTGGATAAATATCCATTCTCATAGTTACAGTTCTGGGCTGTGTTAAATGAGCAGGCAGCTCAGTGCCTGCTCTGTCTCCACTTACAGAGACAGGTCTCCATATTTTACACTAATTCTGCTCTGTAGTATATATAATTTTTTCATTAATTAAATCTAAGCAACACTTTATCAGCTCAAACACTCCAGGGTATATAAGCTAGGTTTTTTGTACACTGTGGCAATGTGAAGATTGCAACTGAAAGTGTTTTGGTTACCAATGGTTTTAGGTCTTCATTATTTAATATGAATTCTTCTGTTTGTCCCCTGTGTTTTCACACTTGCTAAAGCAGATCACTAGACTGGTTAAATATGAACATATTAATGGAGAATGCTGAGGTTTCCGAAAGGTCTGAGTAACTTTCTTTTTCCTTTTTCTTCTCCTTTCCCTTTTCCTTTTTTTTCCTTTTCCTTTTCTCCTTCTCCTTTCCCTTTTCCTTTTTTCCTTTTCCTTTTCTCCTTCTCCTTTTCCTGCTTTTTTTTTCCTTTTCCTTTTTTGCTCTTCCTTTTCTCCTTCTCCTTTTCCTTTTTTCCTTTCCCTTTCCATTTCCTTTTTTTTCCCTTTTTTCCTTTTCCTTTTCTCCTTCTTCTTTCCCTTTCAATTTCCCTTTTTTCCTTTTCTTTTTTCTTATTTTCCTTTCATTTTTTTCTTTTCCTTCTTCCCATTGTTGACAACAGAGCTGACTGAAAGTGTTCTCATGTGATAAAAACCCCGAGCTACCATTCGATAACATTTTTGTTGTCTCCAGCTGACCTGTTTTCAGAAGAATCTCCTCAAACTGCAAACATTCACAGTCCCTACATTGCAAATGACTTACTCTTTATATTGTTAGAGCACATCACAAAATAATTAAAATTTAGTATTTTCAAGTGGAAGTGGATTACGCATGCTCCTACTGTATGGCTGGAAGTATGGATGTCAGAAAATAGACAATGAATAATGGGCTGAAGATTAATGGAAGCTGATTTGTTTATTTTTGTCTTTCAAGATGGTGAGCAATGTAACAGTCATTAAATATCCCCAGCATATTTCCATGTAAAACAACAGCCTGAAAGCAATTATGCAGATTACTAAAGAAATCCAGTGACAACAGTAAATAATTATTTGATTGCAAGAACAATTCTCTAACTTACATTTGCAGAAAACAATATTCTCCAGCTCTCCCTTACTGGCCCAGGCTATCAGAGCTTGTGAGGCTGCGGGGGGTGGAAGGCTACAGGAGGAGGTGGCCAGGCCGTTTCTCTCCCAGGGCACAAGCACGTCATCTGCTGCATTTCAGACCGTTGGCAAGAGCACAGGGAGTCTTGTTCTCCTTAGTGCAGCTGCACCTGTGGATGGGCCACACTGGAGAACTTTTATGGACCACGCTGTGGTCCACCAAAGCCCCTCTGAGGAATTACAAAGCAG
This sequence comes from Chloroceryle amazona, assembly GCA_027560015.1. Lineage (NCBI taxonomy): Eukaryota > Metazoa > Chordata > Aves > Coraciiformes > Cerylidae > Chloroceryle > Chloroceryle amazona. Next base: position 8,674 of record JANHFX010015493.1, read on the forward strand.
AACACATCAGGCAGTGGGAAGATCTGCAAGTCACTGCAGACAGTGGGCTCCCATTCAAGGCCACGCTGGTTTTTTAGTAGTGTCAGCTGATAAATAGACCGAGTTTCAATTATAAAGGCTTCTGAATGTTTTGGGGTTTTTTTTAACTTGTTTAGTAACACATTAATAAAGTCCAACTCAAACATGCATACTGACCTAGCATGTAATTAAGAAATTACTGTGATGATATCAGCCACTCCTCCCAGTTTTCTATCATCAGCAAACTTGCTGGGGGTCCACTCTGTCCCTTCTTCTGGGTTCTTGATGAAGGTGCTGGACAAGACTGGAAGCAGGACTGACCCCTGGAGAGCTCGGCCAGCACTGAGTACTGAATACGGAGGAGCTGGGGAAGGGTCTGGAGCACGGGTCTGGTGAGGAGCGGCTGAGGGACCTGGGCTTGTTCAGCCTGGAGATAAGGAGTCTCAGGGGAGAACTGGCTCTCGACAGCTCCCTGGCAGAAGGCTAGAGCCAGGTCGACAGGACAAGAGGAAACGGCCTCAAGTCGCACCAGGAGAAGTTTAGGTTGGACCTGAGGAACAATTTCTTCCCCTGCAGGGCTGTCCAGGGCTGTCCCAGGCTTCCCAGGGCAGGGGTGGAGTCCCCATGATCCCTGGAGGGGTTTCCAAGCCCCCCGTGGAGCTGTGGAGCTGAGGGACAGGGGTCAGTGGTGCCCTGGCAGTGCTGGGGGAACGGCTGGACTCGCCGATCCAAACAGACCGATCCCGTGACTCTGTGAGTACCCTCACACAGACCCAGCCGTTGTTTGACACGAGCCATGCCCAGCGCAGGAGGGACAGGCTGGAGACCTCCTCCTCGTCCTCCCAGAGCCGGCTGTCACTACCGCTGGCAGCGGGGCAGCGGGGCAGCGGTAACGGGAGCCCCGCTCGCTGTGGCCGAGCGGCCACCGCAACGAGCTGGGAAGTGGAACCCGCCAACGGCCGCCGCGCGCGACCTTAGACAGCGGGCGGGCAAACGGCCACGCTCGCGCCGCCGTGCGCGCTCCCGGCGCATGCGCGGTGCCCGTCTCCTTGGCGCCGCGCGGAGGGCGAGCGGAGGCCTCAAGGAGAGGGAAACGCAGAGCGGGGGTCGCTGCTGCCGTCGCCTCCGCCGCCATGTTCCTGTGCGCTCCCCTGCGGGCCGCGGCCGCACGCTCGGTAAGGAGAGGAGGTTGCTGTTGTGACGGTGCCGGCGACAGCGACACGTCTGTTCCCCCCTACAGCCGGCAGGGGTAGGCCTCAGCTGGAGGAGGCCGCGGGAGAGGAGTCGGGAGGCCGCGGCGCGGAGGCTGGCGCTGCCCTGGCAGCGGGCGGGCGGGGCCTGGCCTGGCCCGGCCCGGCCTCGGGGGAGGAAGGCCCGGCGCGGCCGATGCAAGGGCAGAGCTGGCCCGGTGTCGTCTTTGCCTTCGGGGCCCGCTGGAGTTTACCTGACTGGCTGTAGACTGGCATTTGCCCGCATCGAGTGAAAAAGGCTCCAGCAGTAAGTGCTTGGTGCTTATCGTAGGTTACTGGGAAGCTTCCCAAGCGGAAATAAACATTTCTGACTTGTCTGTGTAAGATTAACCTTTGGAAGGTGGAAGGAATCCCTTAACTTGGGTTTTTTGTTGTGTTTTTTTTTTTTTCAATCCTGAGTCAACGCTACAGCAGTTGAAATTCTTTATGCCAGTGGAAAAAAACGGGGACTAATCCCATTTTTTCTGCAGGCCTGAAGATGTGGTTCTTGAAAAGAGAACCGTATCTTTGGCTAGAGTAAAGGGGTTCCATCTGAAGTGCTTCCCTTTGAAGGAACACTGTGTGGGTGTTATATTTACTTACCAATCAGTATGATTTGTACCGGAGCATCACATCCTCATTTACATGCTCCTTTCAGCGTTGTTTGCAGGGTTTCAGTTGTATTTGCGTGCTCTGATTAGACTTCTAAGTCCTCTGCTTGTATTTTATGTGCTGGTCCGGCTCCCTGAGAGCACTCAAAGTGCAGTCATTTGATTGCATTCAGTTGATAAGGCAGTAGATTGAGAGTCTCCTAGAAAAGGTGATGCTCGGGAACGATCCGCAGTCCACGGAGTTGTCCCTGTATCCCAGAGCTCGTTTTGGCCTGTGACCCTGAATAGCAGATGATTTGTTTTCCTGGCTGCTGTTTCCAGACGAGCCAGATGCAGAGAGCAAAAGGAAAGTGGATGCATGCAAACAACATCGTAGACACCACTGCGGAGTAAATCCAGTGCTTTCCTGCATCCTATGGTAGGGAAGGACTGCAGCCATCATCTGAAACTCCCTGATCTGCTGCTGAAAACACCGAGCTGATCAGGTTGCTTTTGGACAGGAGCGGGGACTGTAGTTCCCTGGTACTTAGGCTTGGATTTCAGCTCTGACCCTGGGACTGGTTTTTTTTTTTGCTTCGTTGATGCTGATCCACTTCAAGTCCCACAAATTTTATACAACAGCAGAAATTAAGTAATTAAAGAGGGATTTTTCTTTTAATATGCTGTACTTCTGCCTTAATAAATACCGAAAATGATCTAGCATTCAATGTAAAATTAAATTTGTTACAGAATGATTACTTAGGATGTAATTTTATCAAACAGTTGTACTAATACAGGTCAGAATCTAGAAATCTTCTGTTTTAGCATGATGGCTCTAGAGAGTACAAAGAACAGCTGAGCAGAACCTGCGTGTGGGCCTGGGTTCTGCTGATAGTCCACGTTTGTCTTTACATTTGTCCTCTCACGGCTGATGTCACTGTTCAGTTAGATAAAATCTGGAGCACCATGTAAGTGAGAGACCCTCATAGTAATGGGAGCTTCTGCAAACTTGAAATTTAAAGCATGTATGATAGAAAGTAACAAAAGGGAAAGCTCTTCATGAAATATTTGATGAGAAAATGGATTCAAGGCACTTAAATTCAGCTGTGGCAGATTATTCCCTGCTTGAAGTTAAATCCTTTAACTTCTGCGTTGTCTGGAATGGTCAAGGTGAGTTAAGAGATTTGGTGTCCTAATAGTACAGGAGAGCCCTTAGACTCTTCTTGACGTAATTATTTGTTATGACAGTAGAATTAATGACTTAGAGTAGAAATCAAGCTGCTTCTGCAAGCAGCCCTTAGCAGTGTGTAAATTATTAACTAGCAATGCTGTCGATTTTGTTTGTAGATGAGACAAGTGCGATACTTGCATAGAACAGCGGAGCGCAGTGCCAGCGGAGGGGCCTTGTTTGTGGTAAGTCATTTTCTCCCTTGCTTAAGGAGAGTTTGGTATATGCTTTTCTAAAAACTTCTAATAGGCAGAACTTGGCTAGAGGGGATTTATTAAAAAAAAAAAAAGGGTTTTGGTTGTTTGTTTTGGTTTTTTTTCAGTAGACCTTTTGTTGGAGTTGTGATGGAGTATCAAGTTTTATTTTAGATTTTGGCCTTGTGGTTTGTTTTTTTCATGGCCTCTGACACTGAATGGCAGATGATCTGCTTTCCTGGCTGCTATTTTCAGGGGAGAAAACTCACTCTAGAGTGAATTTTTCACTCAAGATTTAATTTTTTTTTCACTTCTAGAGTGAATTTTTCACTCAAGAGTGAAAATTGATTAATAGTGGTGATATTAGCAGTGTTTGTGTGTGACTGCAGATGATATTTTGCTTAAACTTTAATTATAAACTAGTTGTTTTCCTTTTTTTACTGGAGTTAATTGAGTTTGTAATTGAAGCTTGTGAAGCTTTTTGCAGGTGCAATTTCTTGATTTCTAAAGTTCCCCTTAGGTCCAGGTCTAGCCCTGTTTACCAGTCGAAAACTGCAGTTCTTGTTCGTATTACAGGTGATACGTTGCATCTATGGATTCATAATTGAGGCCGTTAGAAATTATCATATATCTAGTATAAAATATATAAATAGTAGCAGCGAGTGCAAAAAAGCAAAAGCCATCCAATTTAAATGTGTGGAGCAGATGTGATGTCTGTGTCCGACAAGAACCCAGAGCATCTCTGCGAGGCGAATTCCATCATGGCGTGCTCCACTCGGAGCTTTATCTAGGCTGCAGTTGAGTAATTTGACTTTTTTTCCACCATTTGGTAGAAATCTGCACGTTGCTGAGAATTGACCACTTTGTCAACACTCATTTTTGGACAGGTTGTTGTTGCCTTTCTGCAGCTGTCTCTAGAGCTTTTCTCCCGAGATGAAGTTAAAGCGATTACAGTGCAGACTTTGTGTACCTGTCCAGAAACCTGGGCGGGCGTTGATGATTTACAAAGCAAGAGCTGGTACTCGGGGAATACGGGGAATGATGTAGGCTGACAACCTGGGGAACTTCAAGTACAGTTTGAGGTTGGTGAAGACAGGCAAAAGGTGTCTTTGGCACCTTAAAGGATGCTGGAGCCTGGCATGGGAAGCTAGACAGCTTTGTAAATATTCTCCAGGCGTTTTTCAAGACTTGATGTAACTATTGAAATTACTTGCCAAAGGGAAGAGTCTGAAAATAGAGAAAGGGAAGTAGAAAAGTAAAGTTGTGTGGTTTAGTTAGCTACTTGTGATTTGCAGCTGTTTATTTCACAGCATCATGGACTTTTTTAGTCTGCAGCAGAATTTTTGCTAGAAGATAAATTGTTTCTGAGGGAGTTTGTTTTATGTGCGTGTTATTTTAGGTGTTTGGGTTTTTTAATAGGGTAATAGTTGTTCTTCGATGAAGTGAAAGGGAACTAGGGAAGAGTCCTCCTTGGTGGAGGAGCCTGTACTGACTGGGTTTCTGTTGGACTCGGATGTAGGGGTACATGCTCTCAGATTGCTGGGGGCAGCAGGGCTGTCTGCTCCAGGATAGGGACGGGATAAGCAAAGGGAATCTCTCGCTAGACAACAAATGTAATCGAAATTCAGTATTTGGCCTTTTGGTATTTCCACGTGAAAATTTCTAAATCCAGGAATAGCTATGGACCGTACTTACCTAAAGTGCTGCACTGCTGACATCTTGCAAGGTTAAGATTTTTTCATTAACTCCTTCACTGCTTAATGAGAATGCAGTGTGGATACTGAAAAATCACCCTGGTCCCTTGAGATGATCAAAGGGAAAGTCAGTGGAGTAGGTTTCTCCTAAATAGACTTGTAAAGCTTTTATTATTAGCTGGTTGTGGGTTACTTTTCACAGCAAGCCTCAAGTATAGTTTCCATTTCCCCTCCCCCCCCAAACTTCCTGTTTAATTTGAATCTTTTTAAACTTGAAAACTGATGAAAGTTTGAAATTAAACTTAGCTGCGAGTATTTTATGGATACCATCACAGGTTACTCAGAGGTAACTGGAAATTTTGTGCGGGAGGCTTTCTCGGTGAAGTATTTTTGTCAGAACTCAGATTTTTCTTACAGGAAAATGTCACTTTCTTCAAGACTTCCGCATTTTATTTTCTAAAAATAAAAGAACTAATTTCCATTTGATGTTCTCCCAGAAGAACACCTTAAAAATAATACAATACCTTATTGTGGAAATGTTTATTCATAATTCGGCTTCTTCCATTCTGAAGCATCAGCATTGTGTCTAAAATGTTGAAATCTATTACCAATCAAAAGAATATGTTAAAATGAGTTAACAGTGTGTTTGAAAGTGCCGATGTTTTGGTTATATAACAAGCTTCTTGATGAATTTTAAAGTTTTTATAGTTAATGTCTCCTGGGAAGAAAAACTAGGCTGTTGTCTTAGTCCCTTGTTTGTTAAGGCATTAACCAGAGGACTCTATCTAGTTGTGATGAGTTTGAACATAATTGCCAAGCTGTATTACAGCGTTAAAACTGTCTAGTTTGATAACAACACCATAGTTCTCAAGAAATGCGATTCTGATTAGGTAGTAACAGGAATAAGTCATTATTTTTAACAGTGATAAAATAATTGTTGCTATCTTTGATAACTTTCTCAGAGGTATTTAGTCATTTTAATTGAGTACTATGAAATTTTTACCTGAGCTATATTGGTTTTATTCAAGCAACTCAACTGTTACTGATATTTTACAACAGTAAATGTCCAGAATAATTGCCTGACAAGCTGATTTTTACATATTTTCTTTTTCTTTTCCTGAAGCACAGAGACAGTCCTGAAAATAATCCAGATACTCCATTTGAGTTCACACCTGAAAACCAAAAGGTATGCGGAGAAAAGAAGTTAAATACACAGACTTTGTCTTTAGATCAGTACTGATTTTATTGTTGTTTTTCCCCTCTTTCCATTTAAAAGCGAATAGAAGCCATCATAAACAGCTACCCGGGGGGACACAAGTCTGCAGCTGTCATGGCAGTACTAGATCTGGCCCAAAGACAGCACGGATGGTTGCCCATATCAGCTATGAACAAGGTATTTAGTACTTAACATTATCCTTTAAACATAACTTTACTGTTTTCTTGAAATCTCTTATTAGAATATTAGCAGTTTTTTATCAAAGGATACTAAAATGGGAATTTACATGTGGCACAGAATTCTCAGGGAGACTGCATTTTAAAAAAGGGAAAACAGATGCAGAAAACCCGGGGCTCTGCTGTTTACATGCAGCCCGTGGCCAGAAACTAGAGATAGAACACCACCAAAATTACATGAGCTTTATTCAGATACACTCTTTTCCCAGAATCATCCTGGAAGGAGTTAAATGAACATTTGGAGAAGGGCAAATTTCCTCTGCTACTGTTTCTACAGTGTAGCATAAAGCCTGGAATCCCCATTAATACTGAAAAGTATTTTTTCTTTATTGACTCTTTAAGTTTTGGATTGATACTATATTTAAAATTCATTAAGTGAACAAATACTTCTCTGTCATTTCTATTTGCCTGCTATAGAGACTGGAACATAAACCAGTTACGCTGTTGGAAACAGAGCCAGTTCTCAGCTTGAGCAGTTTGCCAGGGTGCCAGGTTAAGAAGGTCAGCGACGGGTACACCAGAAGTGGCTCTGTGAGATTGCTCTTCAGCCCATTTGTGACTAAGCTGTCACACCAACCTGCAGATACAGCTTTGGCATTTCTAAGGCCAGCCCTGGTGTGTCACGGAACCCAAGGCAGATCTGTATCTGAATTCAGGAGCGTAGTGCCAGCCTCAGAGTATTCCTTCCCGAGAGGCTGACGTGGGTTAGCGTGGGCAGATGTGCACAAGTTCGTTCATTCATGCAGCAGAAGAGCAGCACGAGCTGGAGCTGACAGCAGAAACTGGAACTTGACTGCCTCTTCACATTGAGCTTGTGTGTGATGGTAGGTGCTGGAGAGGAGCTGATTGGAGCTCGCTGCACTAATGCATGGCTCAGTGGAGTTTGTCCTTGAGCAGGCCGACTTCAGTCAGAGTTGTGAACAGTTAGGCAGAGAGGAACCTCGTGCAGTTCTACAAGGGCAAGTGCAGAGTCCTGCACCTGAGGAGGAATAACCCCCTGCACCAGTACAGGGTAGGGGTGACCTGCTGGGAAGCAGCTCTGGGGAGAAAGACCTGGGAGTGCTGGGGGACAACAAGTTCACCATGAGCCAGCAATGGCCCTTGTACCCAAGAAGGACAGTGGCATCCTGGGGTGTGTTAAGAAGACTGTGGGCAGCAGGTCAAGGGAGGTTTTCCTCCCTCTCTACTCTGCCCCGGTTGAGACTGCCTCTGGAGTATTGCATCCAGTTCTGGACTTCCCAGTTCAAGAGAGACAACTACTGGAGAGAGTCCAGTGGAGGGCTAAGCAGATGCTGAGGGACTGGAGCATCTCTGTGGCCAGGACAGGCTGAGAGCCCTGGGGCTGGTCAGCTGGAGAAGAGCAGCCTGAGAGGGGAGCTGAGCAATGCTGAGCAAGAGCTAAAGGGCCCTTTAGGGGGCAAGA
>JANHFX010015495.1:0-17314 GCA_027560015.1 Chloroceryle amazona
GAGACAGTATCAAAGGCCTTGCTGAAGTCCAGATAGACCACATCCACAGCCCTCCCCTCATCCAGCAGGTGGGTCACATTGCTCATTTCTGTGGAGCAATTTAGTTTTATCGTCTGTGATTAAGCTGCATTTTCTGCTTTAAGAGGGGTGTCTGTTCTGGTTACTTCATTAAATATTTTCAAATTGCGTTGTGATTTTTACTTAAGAAGTGTGATTTTTGAGTAATGCAGTCAAGCAAATAACATTAAATGTATCTGTTCTCACCTCCAGCAGAAATATTTGAAGATACATTTTTGTTTGCCTTACATTGTGGTTTTCAAAGGTAAAGGTTTTCAGGATTGTGAGTATTAGGTGAGCTCACAGCAACTGCACAGCATCACAATGGAAAACAAAAGCAATGTATTTTTACAGCTACTGTCTATTAACAACAGGGTTTATCTACTTTCACACACATATTTATCGGTAATGTATTTTTGTCTCAGTTTTTAAGGCTCTCCATAGCAGTTACTGCCATTTTCATTTAATGACCATTTCCTATGTAAAAAAATAATGGAAAAGGTAGTGTTCTGAACTTTCTCTGTTATTCAGTTAATAATCTTGATGTGTATCATTGATACTTTGGCATTCAACCAGTGCAAAGACAAATGCAAAATGTGTTAAATGTAGTTTTAGTTTCTCAATATCCAGCCTTCTTCAAAATATTAAGCTCATTTCACTCTTTTTGCTACTGTGTGCAGATTATTTTCCACTTTTATTTGGAAACATAAAAATTCTAGAATTCTTCAGGTTAAGCTCATATAAAGAGGAAAAGATCATCTTGGATATCAGTTGTAAAAAGACAATTTTTCTTAACAAGTTTATAGAGAAAAAAACAGTTATATTTTTGTGGATAATTTCAAAGTAACAAATACAGAAATCGCTAAAACAGTACTTCCTTCTCCAGTTTAGTTGCACAGTGTACAAATGAGCAGAAGCCAGCTAATATGAACAAACAAAACAAACAAAAAACAACCACAAAAAAAACCCAACACAATAATCAACAAGCATAAAGTGTAATCAAGGAAGTAAAATACTACAACCAAAGGCTTTATGAATGAGAAAATTCATTTATTTCCTAAAGTATTCAGAACTGATCACCTGCAGGAACAGTGTATCTCACCTTGTACTCATTCTCAAGTACCCTTAGAACAGGGACATAACAAATGCAACTGCTTTGGAAATTTATTCCAAAGATGATTAATGGTATTTTAAAATGTTTACCTTTATCCACATTTAGCACATCATGGACAAAGAGGTTATTTGGAATGGTAAATGTGAATTCACCAAGTAAAAATTATGGTTGACCACTCTGATAGCCTTTTCTGATGGAGTTTGGTAGATGAGGGAAGGGCGGTGAATGCTGTCTAAATCTACTTCAGCAAGGCTTTTGACACCGTCTTTCATAACTTCCCCACAGGAAAGGTGAGGAGGTGTGAGTTTGATGAGTACACAGTGAGATGGATTGAGAACTGGCTGAATAACAAAGCTCAGAGCTATGTGATCAGCAGTGAAGAGTCTGGTTGGAGGCCTGTAATTAATGGTGTTCTCCGGGGGACAGTACTGGATCCAGTCTTTTTCAGCATATTCACCAACAACCTGGATAAAGGCACAGAGCATACCCTCATTAAGTCTGATGATGATAAAAATTGAAGGGGTGTCTGACACACTAGAAGTCTGTGCTGCTGTTGAGTGAGACCTGGACAGGCAGGAGGGTTGGGTGGGGGGTACCTATTAAAGTTCAAAAAAGGCGAGTGTAAAGTCCTCCACCTGGGGAGGAATAACCCCATGCCAGCAGAGCTGTGTAGTTTACAGCTCTGGCTGCTTGGCAGGGCCTGGTGGTGTAGAACTCCCGCAGGCCTACCAGTAAGAGCCTACCAGCTCTGGAAGGCCAGCTGAGCAAAGTGTCTCTGTTCAGATCTAGAGTCCCTGGAGCTGTAGGCTTGGTGGCTCTCTGGGCCCTAACCCTAATGGTAACAGGATTTTGTGGTTGAGGTCCCATCATTGTGGGTGGGCCAGATGAGGAAGGTGTGGAGGGAGCAATGCTGGTGAAGTGCTGTACTCCCCTTGGTATGCCTTTTGCAGCTCCAGTGTCTCTGAATCAGGAGGGTTTGTGGCTCTCTGAACCCTAACCTTAATTTACAGCCTGAGGCTGAGGTTCCCAGCATGATGGATGGCTCAGATACGAAAGAATTTTTCTTTCAATATGCTAGTTTAATCTATTTTTATTCTAAATTAACTATATTTAATGTTTATTTTTCATTAACCAGGCAAGATACTATTTTCTAAACATATTATTAGTAATATATTACTTAAATGTGAATGACAGTAAGTTTTACTGTATTATTTATTTCCATATTTACTGTTATTTTTATTTTTAATAGACTTGTGATTTAAAAGTACTCTGGGAAGTGTATGTATTTTTAAAATAATTATCAGAATGTACTCAGAATCTACTATTGATTAAGTGATTTAGACTATTAAGAGGAAGAAAACACATTTTTTTCATTTAATGACTAGTAAATAACTATTTTAAACACCATTTAAAATATTTAAAATGTATTTAATACAATATGTTGATTTTTATTTAGTATTTGTTACAATATGTTACTATTGTAATAGCTGAAACTATATTAGCATAGGAAAAGTTAATCAATACTCTGTTTTCTCAAGGTATTTATATGTAAATTGCTTTTTTTAAGGAAAAAAACAGAAATGTTAGTAGTAGTCTAAGAAAATATTGAAATACAGTGTGGCAAAATATGAAATCCTTACATCTGTTTTCTAGCATTACTTTCTTTCATATTACTAAGAATCAGCTAGGCACCAAGCAGATGTTTCTTTCTAACTTTATTGCATGGTTATTTTTCAGGTGCCTTATTAGCACAGATGTTTCTGTGTATATATACACACCTCTCTTTTGCTAATACATTTTTTCCACTGTAAACAGCAGATTGCATTTCCGATGCCTTTTTGATCAAAAGACAGGGAACTCCTCAAAGCCAATGCAGGTGCTCAAGCAATGCTTCTCTTTCTGTTTTTACTGAAACTTCTCTTTCCTGTTCAAGTGATATTTGCTATTAGTGTAAGTTATGGACTGGATTTGGCTGTCTGGTGCCTTCCTTCTTCCACAATACAAATCAGCATCAATCATTTCAGGGTCCCAATCAGTTAAACATTTGAGCATTCATTTAACGTGACATAGTTAAGAATCACAGAAAGCAGTAAATCTAAACTATATTAACGTTAGATACATAGTTAAAAGCTGAGGAAAAATGCTTTCTTCTCTTCCTGTCACCTTCAAATTACCCTGCTCTCCCCACAGTGTCTGGATTACCTCTCTCTCTCCAGTCCATCCTCTTATAAGGTTTTTCTTTCATGTCATGTCAGTCAGGCAGTGGATTCAGGCTAAGTATTTGTATTTCTGATCTGTGGGGATTAGCACGAAGTTCAACTAGGTGTCTAAAATACTGTGTCTCTCTTCTAATACATTAAACAAATGGTGGGATGGAGGTGACAATTACACACTTGCTTTGCAGAAGTAAATGCTTATTTTCATATACACCAATGTAAGGAATATATCATCTATTACACTGAGAGACGCTGGAGAAGGTTCTTTGAGTCTTGCAGTATAGATTTAAAGCGTGTAGTGCATATCTAGCTTGCTTGGAGTGTAGCAAAATAGATGCACAACTGTCTGTACCAGTCCATTCAGACAAAAGCCTGAGCTCTTGGGCCTCTATAATGGAACTTGCTTACCAGATTTTTTTTTCCATAAGTAAATGTGCCATTATCATAAACTCGACCTTATTGAACTTAAAGTATATCCTGATTGTTGTTGTTGTTGTTGTGTTTTGGTGGTGCTTTTTTGTTTTTATTTGGGTTTTTTTTTGGTTTGCTTTGATTTTTGTTTGTTTTGTTTGCTTTGATTTTTGTTTGTTTGTTTTTTTTTTAATGTTGTATGGGCATTTCTTTTTTTATAGACAAAAAAATTTTAAGGTTTGAGGTGCTGTGTCTTTATCAGAAATGGATACAAATATGAAGTTGAAATATTGGATATAGCTTCTATCTGTGTTTAGAAGGTAATTAAAATACATGGAACCATTTCTTGCCTTCCTTGCTGTTTGTAAGCTATATGGGACTCTATTATGCTGATAAAGTTTTGCAGAGGATGTTATAATAGTGATATCTTCTATTTCCTTTGCATCTATATCTAAAAAGGAAATAAACCAATGAAATATTTTTGAAGTACTTTTTCGTGTTTTCCCTATTGTATAAACTCTATGATGAAAATTTTCTCAATCACTGCTACAGCAGGTTCACGTACAGTGTTCACTAACAATTGCTTTTCACCTTTCATAAAAATGCAGGAAAAACCTCAGATACAAAATAATTTCTCCTAGTATATGGTAGAACATTTTTAATTCCATAACTCAAACATTTTCAATTTTTAACTCTTTGTCAGATCTTTCTCTGTCTTCTCAGGGTTTTTAAACAGAATAGGAGAACTATGAGCATTAATAATAATCACAGTTTGAAGGTGTTTTCTTAGCAACCAGCTTGAAGACACATTCATAAATGCCCTCTGAAGTTAGGAAATACTAGAGAAATAATTTCCCAGTGGACATGTATAGTATATTTGAAAGGAAATCGCTTAAAATCAATTACATGCATAGTAAGGGTATGGCACATTTTTTCACAAAAAATGTACAGAAAAATGGCAGAATTTCATAGTGTATGCCTTATCCACAGTGATGTAACTGGGCTACATTATTAGATGCATTAAAACCTGTAAAGCTGAAGAATGACATAAAGTCCCTGGATTCTAATATAGTAGAGTTACCAGGCAACTGGTAAGAAATCTTTTACAAGTAACAGTTTCTGAAGCTTCAGATTATTTTTAGGTATTTCCAGATTAGATTTAGGTTTCCAGATCTATTTTTCTCATAATTTATTGTGTATTTGCAAATCTTGCAAAATCTGTGCATTTCTACCCATGAGCTAGAACATTCATTTTGATAACCTTTTCAAAATATTGCCCTAATAAGGGAAAGATATTTGTAGTCTAGGTTCATATTTTTTTATATACTCTCAGATACCCCTGTCAGCAAATCATTTTAGACATATTATTTTTTCTGGTCTCTTAAAACTTTGATTTAGTTCCTAAGAACTACTAAAATCTTTCCTACAAAACTTTCATCAAAGTTAAAGGTCTTTTTGGAATAAAATGTAGATAGAGAAGACCAAGATAGGCTACTGGCCACTAGAACAGTGTGGCATTGCTTTAGGACACCAGTGTATGTAGGAAGTAGACAGAAGAAATTAACCTGAAAGCACACGATGAGTGTAAGCTATACACCTAAAAATAAAACATTTGAATTGAGTATGGAAGTAACAGAAGAGATAAAAAAGGAACATTCAAAAATTATCACAGAGCTGAGATTTTATTTCTAGTGTTATGAAGTCCAAGAGGACAGATTTTCTGATTTCTTTTGAACTTTCTGGTGCTTGGGAAAACTATCTAAATATATGATGATAGTCACTTTAAGGTATAACTTTAAGGTATAACCGAATAATATTCATCACTGATCATGCTGAGATCAAGCTCTGTGCTGGTTTTGTTACTTGTCAGTGACAAACCAGTAAATCCTGAAGATGAATGTTATTGGTGTTTCAATTTTGGCCTTTTTCATTCAAAAGTTATGATCTGCATATATCTCATCTCAGTCTAAGCTGCTGTTTGTAGACAAATCTGTGTTCCCAGATACATTCTTTTTGCCCAGCTAGCCTGACACATGCCTATTCTGCTCTGGAGAGAGGCAAGAGAGTTGTATCGTCAGAGTTACTCTGCTTTCTAGCAAACAGCAGAAACAGGAGAATTAGGCCAAGCTTACGATTTTAGCAGGTCTTCCTCATCAACTGTGTATGTTTCTTTTACTGCTCCCAAGGTTGTTCCCACTGTCAGCTATGTTCTTAATTCTCCGATAACTGTAGAATGAGAATAGCTAGAGATATAGAAGGGCTTAACAGTAAGCCAATGAAAAGAAAAGGTGAGAAAGTTGTTCTGCTTTTTAGAAAATAAAGACTGTCTGAAGTCCAATGTATGTGAATTTCCATTGAATGTTACTGGCTGATACTAAATAAAAAGCAATCATGAGGTATATCCAGCTAATTTCTCTGATTTTCTGAATGTCATGAATTTTCTGCAATCTGTGGTTCAACAGATTGGCTTACATCAGTGTAAAAGCTGTGTTCAGATCAGTAATTGTTCATGATCAGTGTGCTGAAATGAAAACAAAGATAAGAGCTCAGTGATTTTATTGTCTAGGAAATATACATTATTGTCAAGAGTATTGTCAAGGCATGGCCTTCTTTGAGTGTACTAGCTCAGTACTGCTATCTCACAGGAACTAGAGTCCAATTTTCTGTGAAGTGACTATATTGATTATTTTATTGTCTGAAAATGAAGAGATGTAAGACACAGGCAGCAGACTTGTTCAAGAAAGTCCTAACTGCTCTCTCCACCTCCTTATCCCCCCCAGTAGTTCTCTGTAAAGAAGAGGGGAAACATAAGAGATTATTAATCTTATTTTCTGTCCTGAATCCTGTCACTAATAGCTAGGGTACCCAGCAGGTTCCAGTATCAGGTGCAGCAGCTATGTACACCATGTTAGGGAAGAGAAAAGCTGTAGGTAGCCAGGCAGACTCAAAGGCTCAGCACTCATTGTGAACTACTCAAGGATGTGTATCAGGGTAAGCAAAAGCAGAAACAAGAGAAGTATGAGGAAATTGAATTGTTCCCAAATATTATACCAACTTTATACCTGCATAGAAGTTTTCCCTAGTTGTTTTCAAACTGAAGTTTTCTCTGCTATTCTTTCATTAGTTTTAAAATTCTTCTAAGACACACATGACATGATTCAACTTGTAAGGTAGTTATAACTTGCTATACTTCTCTTGCAGTGATATGGAGACTTCTATGTTATAAATGCATATAGAGAACAGGTAGAGAAGTATTGAGGTACCTTCTGCTTCTATGTGAAAAGATCATTTCGCTTTAGCAGAGCTATTTTGTTAATGCCCTCCATTTCAAGGTGTGCCACATTTGCTTGACAATACTGTTCTTTTATTAAAAAAAACCCCAAACATAGTGTTTCTAAAGTAAAATCTCTCTTTCATCCAAAATGGCATTCAAAGACTTCTAAGAGGGCTGAAATCTCTCTTCTCCATGGTGTAGCAGAGCTCCTTAGCAGTGTTTCATGCAGCTGGGAAGCTTGTTTTCTCAACTGTCACTCACAGGAGCAAACTGCAGAATGTTATTACTTGATCACCAGGGTAACAAGTTGGAAAATGCTGTCTTTGCTGCTACACAGGTTAGTTCATGTTTCTGTACTGTTAAGACTGGTGTAGTCATTGCATCTGTTTGCTTTACTTTCTCTGTTTACCTTCTTCCCTGCAGGACCTGTAAGTTTGATCTAAAGCTAGGAGGGAAACAGAGCCCAAACTCTGCTGGAGAAAAATCCTGTTGAGTTGTTTTATTTTAGCTTAATTTTTTGTGGGGGTGGGAGAAAAAGGAGGAAGTTGCTAAAACAGTTCATGCTGTTCTGTGTTCACATAGATCCCTTACAGTCTATTCTCCAGACCTGGAGGTTCAAAGGGATAATGGAAACACCCAGAGGAATGCCAAGAAGCCAGAACAAGGAGGGCTCTAGCCACAGTAAATCAATGAAAATGAGAATGTTTCTCTAGTTTCCATATTATATAGTTTCTATAGAGTGTTGGGAGGCTACTTACTTGATCAGAATAAAAACCCTATTTTCCACCCATGAAGATGCAACATAATAGGTAGGCTGTATTCTTTGATTCAATTCAGTTGTGGAAAATATATTTGGGAGTAAAATAGTAATCTGAGATTTCAGTTTTAATTAGTAAATCTTCAGAGGTCTCCTGGGAGTGAGAGAGGGAAAGGATGTAAACTTCAAGCTAAGGGGAATCCAGGGGCTCACTGTAGAACTGTTTTTAATTTCCCAAAACTGTGTAGTCTTTGTTAAGAAAGACAGTTCCTTTCATCCAATTCTGTCCATCCTCAAACTTCAGCAAAATTCATTTACAGCACACACTGCTTTTGTTTTTCCCACAGGAACAGCACATTATGACAGTACAGGCATCGTAGAAGGAGGACTTATTATTAGAGCTTAACTTTATTTTTTAATACCTAAGAGTCAGGCTCAGACTGAGTTTGGGTATATGATCTGCCATCTCTCTGTTGTGCTGTAAAGCCATTATATTTGTGCAAATGTGACTACATGGGCAGTGAAGATGGGAAGTTTAAAATCCTTATTCCCCTCCATCGTGGATACATAACTCTGAGATGTTTTACTGCATATTTCATGTTATTTCTAATAAACAGAAAAAACCCTCCCAGTTTTAATACTGTTTGCATATTCAGTGAGAGTGTCTACATAATGCAGCCAAAATGTAGATCTTCATGGATTTGATGTACTTTAATTAGGCATTTCCTGATTATCATAGAATTTTTCAGTACTATAAACCCAGGGAGGGTAGAGTGTGAACAGAGGCAGCAAACTAGAAAATGATTTTACTAGACCTCATAAAAGTTAGACCATGTAAAATTTCTGAAGAAACTTGAAAAAACAATTTAAATTCTTATTTTAAAAGGAGAATGTTATTTTTCACACATCAATAGTATCCTAATGAAAGAGAATCAGATATGCTATTATTTGCACTCTTTTGACAAATGATTTTTACATACTTTGACCTTTTCCTATCAACTGTGAGCATCTCTCTTGAGATATATCATACACTTAAGAATATCCAAGGTTCTTCACCAATTTACAAGATCAGTTCCTGAAGTACTGATTTATTGGTTAACCTTTTCCTTCCTGATTACATCTTGTACAGTACAGTGTTTTCCTTTCTGTACATTTTTATTTCTTATATATTGCCTTTAAATACAACAAATATTGATGTACAGACAATAGCCAGAAACATCCTCTATAGTATCACTTAAAGTTAATTAGACATGTCTCAATTAACTATACTTAAATTGGCCAATTCATTTTCTCTGTAAAGGAATCAAAACGTTTTATGTTATGTTGCATGTAGGTCATTGTTTATTTCTGTTTTGGGTGCAGAATCGGCTAATGCAGACTGTCTCTGATCTCAGACTTCATTCAGTCTTAGCATAATTTAGTAATTTGTTGTCTATGAGACTGTGCACCGTAACCAGAACTTTCTTCTCCCTACGAATGTTAATCTCTGAGTTCCAGTGAGATACTGCTGCTTGTATAGAAAAAAAAAAGGAAAAGAAAAAATATGTTTTCACTGCATTACATACAAACAGAAAGAGGAAAAGAACACAATGGGTAGAAAACCAATTGTTTTTCAAGTGTCTCCACTAGTGCAGGGTGTAGTGAAAAATAAAATTGGAAAAAAATCATACATAATCTCTTTCCTTTGGAACTACTTATTTTCAATTACCTTCCTGTAACCAATTCTCTTAGCTCCCCAAAAAAATAATATAATGACATATACTCCATTTTAGGGTAAAGAAAAAGTGGAGGAAGAGCTATGAACTGCAAGAATAAATTCTAGCAGTTAACTGCCTAAATTGACAGGTATCATATCATATGTAATTAATATGTACCCCCAAAGCAGAGATTTGCAGCAGCTAGCAGTGGTCGTGGTTTGTAATTACTGCTTCAAGAAACAGATGAGCATGTATTAAAGGGCTGGTGACTGATTTCTCTCATACTGGGTAATCACTTGGCTACCAAGAAAGTGAGAATCTCTATCACTCTATGTTTAAAATAGAAATTTGTCCCCATTATGTTTAAATATATGTTTGTTCAAATAGGAAAGTAAAATAGATTTTAAAGTCTTGAAAGAATTTTTGTCTTTTGATCAACTCAAATCAGAAGATTCAAATTACGTAACAAGCATTTCTTTGGTTTTGAAGGTATCAGCCTCTCCCTTCACATTTGTACCCAAGCTATTCTCCAGAGATAATGTTGTAGCTGCTAGGGAAATTTGAGACTTACTCTGTTTTTTAATATGCATCTCATTTGGTGTTATAATGACAATATTTTTTCTGATATCTCTTTCATGAAGACTTTTTTAGATATTTCTGATGCCAAATGATGGTTCTTAGTGATTTGTGCTTAAACACATTCTTCAATATATTTATATTTTGTTATTCCCAGGGGAGGAGCTTAGTTTCTTCAGCTTCTGCAGGGAGGAACTCTGACTCAGTCTCTTTTACCCAAAAAAGTTTCCACTTTCAAATCTGAAGTAACATAAATTATACTTCAGATTTCTATGGGTTCTGCTCACAAATTATATAACTCAGTCTTCGTGTATTTAATTTTAACAATACATGACCTCCTTACAAACTACTGGGAAGAGATGTTTCCTTATTCTAGTTTCTTCAGTTTATAGTACAGCCTTTTTATCTGATGAAGTGAAGTAATTGTCCATTTGACATAAGGAAAATTCCCTGCCTGTGAACAGGTCAGTGATTCATATTGTACAGGAGTCAAGGTGGAACCTGTTAATGAACACAATGTCTCACAACTGAGCTCTCTTGATGATGTTCTTCATAAAGAGTCATCTCATGAAAAGAGAGATGCTGCTCTTAAAAGGATCTGGAAAGCTTGCTGGACATTATTAAAATACGCTATTTTTACATGAGGGTCAAGATGAAACAGCTTCAGTGCTAAGTCTGTGGCAGTCATCTTACAATGAGCACAGAACATCAGGAAATGTCTCTGACTTCAATTGCATTAGTAACCTTCCACATGAGGGAGGTCCATCATAAGGTCTCTAACAGTTTGATTTAAGCATTGTTTTCTATTACACCTGTCATTAGCTTGCGAGATCAGATCACAAGGTCCTTTCAACATGTCAGATAGGTAATTGACGTACAACTTTTTTTGCTTTGGATCTTGTTTGCTCTACTAATGACAGGGTCTTTAAAAACAAAATAATTTGTTCCTGCTCAAAGTAAGTATTAGTCTACAAAAAGTACTTGGTTTGTTATCTCTGATAGTTTTGTGGGTTTTTTGGCATCAAATGCTAAGACTTTAAAAATGTGAATTATTGCTATTCATAACATTTAGCTCGATGGTTCAGCAAAAGTGCAAATGTGGATGTCACAGAAGTTGTTAATAATTAATGTATTTTAATAGAAAAAATGTTAAAAATTAGCTTAAATTTACTAAATCTGCCCCAACTTTAAAGCTGTCTTTTTGGCAGCAATATGATCCAATATGACCAAAAATGCTGAGAGTCTGGTTTTGTGAGAAAAAGCCTCTGTTAATAATAGTGCTCACTCTTTAAACTGCAGAATAAGAAATACTACTAGGATATTAAAATTTTTAGCACTGCATGGTGTCACATGCTTTTAGGACTTTGATTATTGCAACTTGCTCTTCTTCAGTTAGATTCTTCTGTCTCAGGAGGTGATAATATGCCAGTATTAAGATGATATTCTATGGATTATCTCTGTCCATCACTCTTTCCTTTTATTACATTGCCTTCAATTAAGCATTGTACCTATTATCAAGTGTTTACTGGTATTTGTATTTACCATTTTATATCAAGACTGCTTATATTATCTCTATTCTTGGAAGACTTTTGAATATGTTTTTGTGTTCCTCTAACCAGAAGAGTTTGAAATGCCACAGCAAAAAGGAAATCTAATGCTTCTGTTCTTCCAGCTTTGAATCACCTTACATCTCCTTCATACCAGCTCTTAAATACCCAAGGCCCCTCAGGTCTTCTGCACCTACTCTATAGTCTCTGCTCTTCCACCCTTAAAATTATCTCCTCCTTTGCCCCAGAGGTAACCACGTCCTACTTCACTGCATCTTTCCAGCCTGGTCAGACCCCTCACATCCACTCTCACAATCATCTCATTGACTTGAATATCCTTAGTCTACAATCCCCACTTTCTTCCATGCTCCTTCCTAATCACCTCACATATCCTGGACCCTACCCTCCAATATAAAGCTTCTCTGGTCTGTATATTTCCTTGGCTCTTTTTCCTGGCTGTGTCTGTTTTCTCCATCTTTTATATCAGCTCTTCACAGATGCTGCTACTGCTACATCTACTCCAGTACTAAGAGCTTGCTTCCTTTGCTGGACATGACTACTTCCACAGTTGAAAGGCTTCTGTTCTAAAAGAGGCTTCTGTTCTGAAAAAGGATTAAAAATAAAAGACTGAGTCCTCTGCCCAAATCCTCCACCATGAGTAGGACACATTTCCTGTGTGGCTTACAGATTACCATCCCTATTTTTTCTTTCTGGACCTTTATATACTCTGGACCTTTATATACTCTGGACCATTATAATGACTATTTAAATGACTTTTAAATTGCAGTTATTGTAAACACAGATATTGAGTTACTGCACCTTAAAATAACATTTCACAAAGAGGAAGGGCAGGATAAAAAATAAACATTAGCTCTGCCTTACATACAGTCCATTATTTGGCATTGTAAGTCTGATAGGAATACCTAATGAATCCAGTCAGAGTGCCTGATATAAATACCACTTTAAGAATACAGAGAAAAAAATATTGTAAAAAAATAAGAATAACAACTACCTGTGAAATTAGTTGTTATTCTATTAGTGGAATATATATAGAGAGAGATATTTCCATAGGGGAAACTTGCTGCACATAACTTCAACAGTGATGCCTCATTATCTTCTCTTTGATCTCAACTTCATTTTAGGAGTTGCTAAAGCTACATTTTAGGACTGCTGCCTACTAGAGATACTACCGTAGCAAGCTGAGGATTGTTGTAGATATTATGCAACTGATTCTTGATTACAAATCATTCATTGTTACGTTAATCATGCTGGGAGGTTGTGTCTTTTTCATACACTTTTCAATTATGTGTGGGAAGACGCATCTTGCCTGTATGTTATCATCTGTAGAAAATTGTTGACTGAATGCAGTTTTCTTTTGTTTTTCCCAAGTTGAACTTTAAAAAAATATATTGTTTTGCTTAATATTCCTTCTCATCTTGTATAAAGTGATGGCTTATTAAATCATTTTTTTGACTATTAAATCTTTTTTTTTTTTTCCCATCTAAATCCTTATATCTCTTCTATTTTTTTTTTTCCTTTATTAGAACACAGGACAAGGATGTCAAGATGTCTGTTGCTCGTTGTCATCTTTGATGTGGGCACATTTTCATTGCTGTACCCATTCTTCATTCTTAACTCATCTAAAATGTCAGGTTTTTTTAAACCACCACCAGCTTCACAACATCCTAAATTGACAAGTATACTGAAACTGGTGAATCTTGCTATCATGAAGAAGGGAGGGGAGGATGTTATCTTAGGTGTCCTATTTCTTATTTACTTGTACAGTGAATCTCCAACTTTGTAGAGACCTTTGTGTGTAGTCGCTTGTAACTCCTTTCTGGAACAGCCTTTTGAATTGCATTAAACTTTCAGACTAACAGTGCCAAAGCATTTTCTTCTCTTTTAACCAGTGGAACAGTTTGAAATCTAAGTACTTTTCATTTAGTGTTTGTATAAAAGGCATTTCTAAAAACTTTAAATTATTTCTAACTGTATTTTCTTATGAAATTAATGCTTAATGGAATTATTTCATAGCCTGAAATTTGTTTCAGAGAGCAACAATTCCAGCTATATACAAGTGTGTCATGGTGGGTTTTCTTTTCTCTACTGTCTTGATGTAGATACATATTACCAAATATCCCTGGAAGACATTATGACACTCTCTAAACATGTGTATTTTATTGTTATTTTTAAGGAATTGTTTAACATACTTGTCTTGACTTGTTTGTCTCAGACATGTCACAGTAAAATAAAAGGGGAAATTGTTTCTTGGCTTGTTTATGATGATCATCTTTGGTATAGTCTTACTTGCCTCACAAAAGTTGACTTTTTTATTTCTTTATTTTGTAGATACCTGTGATTTGAATGTCCAGAGCCTCAAATCAGATTAAGTATCAAAATTCTCTTAGATTCAATAGAACAGCTTTTCAGCAGAAATACCTCTCACTAAATCTGTGCATGATTAGTTGTAAAGACGCAGAAAGGTTCTTCCTTCCTATTCTCCTTTTCCTGTATGGTAAATATTTCCTTCACAGCAGATAGCTACATAGAGAGCAAGCATTCAAGTAAGAGGGTTTTGTGGCCTTGAAATGTGTTTCACCTGTAGGAGCTTTACAATCAAGTATCATTTCTATTTGGAGGACAATATTACTAGCGAACAGTTAGCTTGTTAGATATTAGTCAGAAATCTTCATACTAATTTATTCCTTTATTTCTTGCTGATATCAGTCATCCTGCCAGTCATATGTTATCACTCTACTTTTTCTAATCCCAGAGTGAAAGCATCTTCTGTTCAAAGGAACAGCCTGAAATTTTTGTCTCTCAACCATTTGCTGTCCTGCCATGATTATAGGGGCTCATCAGTGTCAGGACATAATCTTTTTATACTGAATGACTGAGATAGATAATGCAGGAACAGGCTGTTACAGATTTTAAAAAAATGAAGACAAGAGATTATTTTTGTAAAATAAAATTAAAATGAACCAGTGAAGACATGACAAAGACAAAGCAAAGGGCTTATGGAAATGATCTCTTGAGCAATGTTTTCTGGAAGAATATTGATCATGTGAGATTATATTTGTCAAGACCAAAAGGAAAGATCTGCAGCTATGGATATATGATGAAACTTTAGACAAGCGCTTTATGTGCAAAAGCAAGATAGGAAAGCTTTGTCTTAGACACCTGGTAAAGAACTATCTGCAAGTTCAGAACTGTCTCATGCTCAACAGAACATAAGAATTTAGAGTCAAAAGTTAACACCCTTGACTGAGTGACAGGCAGGGTGTTGTCCACACAAAGATGATAATGGAAGGGTTTTGAGGAAGAAGCGAAGTAGCAATAGAGCAGTTTCAAGTTACTAAGGGACTGTGATCTGAGACTTGAAAGGAAGACCTGAGATGTAATGCACGGTAATAATGTGTGACACCAAATGGTGGTGTGTCTGGGCTCTAATTGTTTGGTTTCCAGCTCTGCAACAGGCGTCTTCTGGGTTCTTCAGTAAGGCATTCAACCTTTTTGTGTCTTTGTTTCCCCATCTGCCTGTGAATGATAAAAATCTAGTTCACAGGTGCATTGTGTGGCTCAGTTAATTAATATTTGGAGGGCTTTTTGCAGTCATCAGATGGTACAGCTCTAGGAATGTTAAGCTATTGGTTAGTAATCATCACTACAAACAAGAAAGAGAGAAATGGCACTGCTCTGTAAAGTATTGTATTTAATATAAATTACTTTGTGATATAAATCAAAGTACAGTTTTGCAACATAATAACCTGATACCAGAATAAAAGAAAGATTGAGCTGCCGAAAAAGGCAGAAAAGCACACAGCAGGAATAAAAAAAGGACATGAGCAGGTAAGACATTTAAGTAATTGTTAAGGACAATGGCAGATAGCCAGTGCCTGGTTAGGCATTTCTGTAAATTCCGTGGCATGTCTGGTTGCATCTTCAGATGACTCAGTGCATTTGTAAATCTGACCCAGACAACCCAAGCCACTGACTCTGGGGCCATTAGCATGTGTCCCATGGTTGTTTGGGAGCTCATCAAATTGTCCCCAGCCCCATGGGGTTCATTGTCATGAGGCATCTGAACAGGGGATGATGGTGAGGAGACCTATGAAATGGACTTTGAACTTGAAATTAATCTCTGTTTTAACAAGAGCTGAAATTGTCATAGAAGTGAGGAGGGAAGCTGAGAGGGAAGAGGGCTCTCTTCATCCTACACAGTCAGACTGCTGAGATCCTCTCTTCCCGGTAACAACCTGAATGGTCCTGCCTCTTAAATAAGGGTTCTGCGTTTTCATTATTCAGGCGAAGTTGTGGGGCAGAACAGCTGGAAGCTTCAGCAACCTGTAACCGCAGTGTGGTTTGCTCTGGATGCTCTGGGTATGGCTTCCGACACAGTGCCATAGCTGTGGGTGGCTGGCTGTGCTGCGAACAGCTGCACACAGGCCCTGGCAGTGCACATGTGGCTCTATGAGCTACTTGTGAGGGGCAGGACAGGCTGCAGTTGAACAGGTACTTGGAGGGCCAAGACAGCTTTGCACATGAAACATCCTGTCCTACCTCCTGTCCTGTATTTTGCTGCTCCCATATCATTTTGGCACACTCAGGGGCTGGTGCTAAATTTTTAGGTATACATTTTTTTGTTTAACTATTTGGAGTCTTTAGCGTTGTGTATAAAAAAGCGCAACCAAACAAAAACAAAGAAACAACAAACAAGCAAAAAAATTCCCCACAAAAAATGTGCAACTGCTTTTGAATTGATTATCAGCCATTCATGGACACAATTCTTCAAAAAAATTATATAGAAAAATTAGGACATAGAAAAGACTATAATTTATTAACAGCAAAAATTCCTGAAAAAAGTGCTCTGAAATACTAATCCACCTAGGCAGAACCTAATGTCATGTTTCATCTGAAGGAAACTGCTGGTCACAGCAGGAATTAGGCACAACTAATGCATGAAATGTAAAATGAATGTTCATAGTATGCAAAAAAAAATGCACAAATAGGACTTAAAGTACCTGGATTTCTAGAGAATAATAAAAAACCCCAAAGATATGCAGACATCACACAAGTCCTGCTCACATCCTGGATTGATTTATTACAAATTTTAAGTATTTTAGGTATTGTCCATCCTCATAAATCATCTTTAAACTGGGAAGTGCACAGATACAGAGGCATATATATATTATAACCCTGAATTGATATGGCTTTTATGCATGCTTTTCTTTCTTGCCATCTTTAATCTGATTTATTTCCTCTAGCATCTTTTCTCCCAATTTTAAATCCTTATTTCCAGTAATTTATAGCATAATGTAATTATGAAAATAATTTTTAAGATTGATATTGTGCATTAGTGATTGTGGCTGTTTAACAAATCAGCCTGTTCTTTAGGGATTTATTATTGTGTACACAGTTTTGTAAGAAGTAAATTTTCTGCTTCTTGTTAGTTGCTAGTAACCTGTATTTCATGTATGCTCTTTTAAGAGCCTGGCTATTGTGTGCCTCAAACCTTGGGTGGTGATAAGGTGTGGAAAGACTTGTCTGGAGGGGAGAAGTGTTGATTGCTCCCAATGTTGCTGTCTCCATCCCCCTTTGGCTCCTTGCAGATATGCTTTAACAAAAGGAAGAGACAAGTTCTGGGCAGATGGGACTCTGTCTTTTC